>JAPYZD010000065.1:0-87226 GCA_030522725.1 Ichneumoninae sp. B BG-2022a
GGATTTAAAGTATATGCGTAGCATATTAACTGTGCTAAGTCGAAACTAAGAAATCGCCTATTTCGGTCGGTAAAACAGGACCGTCCAGCATCCCCTTAAAGATCTCTTCATATCATCAATTCCAGACAACCATTTGTTTGATTCTTCACACGGCCATTAAAGATTTCTTCGTATCTTCAAATTGCAGATAAACATTTGCCCGACTACTTCGACTATTCCGGCGAGATCTCAGCGCCCTCGTCCTCCGAGAAGCATTCAACAGTCTCGAAAGCCTCGTCGGCAGAGATATCCAAGAGCCCCTCACGCGAGCGTCCCGCGATCGAAGAGTCGTCGCATCGGGACGGTTTCTCGGATCCATCGATGCCCCACAAATCGGCAGTCGGGAAGAAACATTACCGGGAGGATCCGGACCCTCACGACGGTCGAATCTTGATCGGCGAAGACGTCGTCTCCGTCGTCACGACGAAGAGCGTCGTCAACGGGACGATTTCCGTTCCCGTGAGTCCGCTGCCGATGACGACCGAGCAGATCCTGGCGCCGACGATCCCGAGCTCCACGCCGAACCCTGGAGTCGATTCCTCAACGGGTCCGTACCCGGGTGACGCGATGGAAACTACCGAGGACTCGAGAATCGTCGCTTCCGTTCAGACGAGTCGCAGCATTTCCGGTGCCCGATTTCTTCCGTTCCTCGTGGTGGACGGGGTCGAAAAAAATTCACCGGGCGACGAGAAGCCCCGATCGGCCGAGGCCGACGACAAACTCCACGAGGACACGTTCTCGTCGACGACGAAGAAGACGTCCCTGCCGCCCGAGTCGACCGAGAGCATAATCGACAAGCTCGACAGGGTGCAGTCGGAACTGTCGAGCGGTTTCCTGGCCGGTGGTTTCCGGTCATCGGGGAACACCCTGCAGCTCGACGTCCTCGGCGAGCAGCGACCGTCGCAGACGAGGAAGAGTTTCACGACGACGTCGAGAACTCCGGTCATCAGCAAGTTCGTTCCGCGACGTTACAATCAGGAGAGAAAAGCTTCGACGGCTCCGTCGAAGCCGTTCGTCGAGGCCTCCTTGTCGACCGAGGGAGACGAGGACAACGGCGCGACAACGGAACGGATGAAGTTCCGCTGGCCGTCGTCGTCGCGAAACTCAAGACCCAGCACTGAGAGCAGCGCGCCGGCGAAGAATCTTCGCGGCTTCGGGACGACCGGGTCGGTAAAACAGAGACCGGCAGTGACGGCGCCCAACTCGGCCGGCACCGTCCAGGACATCAGCGCCTTCCTACCTGCCGGCTACAAATTGAAGAAGGAGGACGCCGCGGTCACCGAGAGCTCGCTACTGAGCGACATCTTGGCCAAGTCGAAGGTTGATCTGGCGGGACTTTTGCCAGCGAATTACGATCCTAAGGTTGCCAAAGCGAAATCCAAGGAAGACGAATCTGGAGGGGCGGACAGGGGCGATGATGACGGATCGATCGCGAAGAGTCCCGTTGAGACGAACCTGGAGAGTCTCTTCACCAAAGCCAAGGTAGATCTGACGTCGCTGCTGCCGGCCGACTACGGCGCCGACAAGCGGAAGATCGGCGAAGCGCCGAGAGCCTCGGGCACGACGGAAAACTCGAGAAGCTCCGCGCCGGTGAAAAGCGAGAAGTCGCTTCACGATTTGTTCTCGAAGCCGAGCGTCGATCTAGCGTCGTTGTTGCCGCCGGGTTACAATAGATTCAAGAAGGATGAGACTGTGAGGACCGAGAAATCGACCGGTTTGGGACCGGAGGCGACGAGCGAAGCTCCCACGATGGCGATGAGCTTGGGTACCACGGCTAAACCGGCGGGTGGTATAAAACTCGTCTTTCCTAGCAGACCCGGAGGTAGGAAGGCTCTGCCGAAAGCGACGACTCACAGCTCCAGGGGTGGAGAATTAGTGGGAGGAAACGGCGCTGTTTCACCGAGGATTCAGAAGGGCTGGCCCGTCAGGTGAGTTTTTATTTCGGTCGGTGGCAAAATTGCGGTTGTGCGCACTCGGTGCGAAAACACCTATTTTGACACCGAGTGAAATAAAATTTTGTACGAAACTCGTGCGAAAAACATTTTCTTAAGTCGTGTGATTGCAACACTTGCCTTCGGCTCGTGCTGCAAATGCATACTGGTCAGAAAAAGTCTTTTCTTTACTCATGCATGCAAAATCCTCGTTTGCGCACCATTCACAGGCATGCAAAATAGCCGATTCCCGCACGATACACAAATGCGATGCACAAAATACTTTCACCAGTGCGCAAAATACTTTTACTACTAGTGCCATCTAGCGTCGCAAACGGTTACTATGTTACCAAGCGGTTGCTATGGTAACATCGAGGCGACCGGGGCGCAGTAATTATAAGTTTCTGATAGGGTAAAAGTGGCGATGTTGACATATTAACTCTTTTTACCACAAGTTAAAAAATGCAAGTAAGAAGTTGTCTTTCGTCTCCTTGCAGAGCCACGACGGAGTTCACCGGATGGCCAGCTCCCTCGACGACGCCGATATCAATAGAAAAACTTCTAGAGGCTGCGAGAACCGCAACTGTTTCGTCGACTAACATTTCCGTCGTTCCAACAACGAGCACGTCTTCGACAACGACCACGTCGACGACTACGACTACCACGCCGCGACCGACGACACCGGGAATTTGCCAGGATGAGTGCGAAGTGGCCGGTACTATAAGGATCGTTGGAAACGCGACCTGGGTTCCCGAACTACTTGATAGGAATACCCTCGAGTGGCAACAGCTTGCCGAAGACATTGAGAAAGAGGTTATTTATTCGACTTTCTCATCCTCAAAAAGATATGGCATAAGTATATATAACGAATGGGGGAGACTTCGGAGGATTGGTCGCGATCGACGATGTGACGAGTGGTCCAAATTTGAATGACAGAAATATATGGTAATCGCCGGAATTCGAACTTAGACCTTGTAACCACTTATAGTCCCTTAGAAATTGTAAATCATGCAGGATCTACTGGACTTACAGTAGCAATTATCGAAGTTCTTTTCGATAAGCGACCCTAGAAGTCCGAATAACCGTTCGGTACAACCCACTAATAACTGGGTGCTATTCTATAAAAAGAAGCTGCGGTACGGCAATGAAAAAGCGATCGTTCAAAGTGCACTTGGGCCTATGTTTAGCAATTATAAGCGACAAATCGTTTGTCAACTCTTAGATGTGTTCGACGGCTATCGAACTTATAGCGGTGCCCTGTACGTCTCGCTTGCGAGACACGCCTCGGCGTAAGGCCATCTGGCGGCCAAAGTCCGACCCAAAGTTACTGTGGCACAGTCTGTGAAACTGCGGACGTAAACAATTACCCAATTGGCAACAATTGGTCCATCTTATTAAGTAATTTAACATTTACAATTTGGTTTCTTTTTTCAGATGAATCTCGTTTTCGTCAAATCTTCAGTACTTCGCAAATGGTACAAGCGTATAAGAATCGACGCATTTAGTCCTGGTAGTATTCTCGTCGACTATTTCATCGAGTTGACCGATCTGCATCAGCGAATAAATACCCAAGAATTGAAAGTGATATTTCACGATTCTTTGAGAACTTTCAACAGCGACAAGTGGAACGAGACGAGGACGAAAGGGCCGATAAGATTGGGAGCATTCGCACTCGATCCGAAGTCAACGGATTTCGTTGGTAATTATTAAGTCCTGTTTTTATAATCTTTGACATAACATAATTGTCATTGTCACACATTTCATTAGTTTCATTAGTTTCATTAGTTTCATTATTTTACTCACGAATTCTTTAATTCGCTTATGTTTTGCAGTGATTCCTAAAGTAAGTGCGCCCCAGCATATTGCAGTTGATGACCGGCTGATTCCTCAGTGGGCCATCGCCGTCATAGTCATCGGAGTCGGAGGATTGCTCTTCATAATTGTTTTCGGCGTTTCCGTCGTGAGTTTTTCTTTGGGATAAAAAATATCATTTATCGCGATGTAAGGTAAACAATAAGTACAATGAGAATACATTATTACCGATTTTTTTCCAGTTGGTGAATCGTCAGAACGCGGCAAGATTGAAGCCATCGCCGGTAGTTTATAGCGAAGAAGTAGCTAAGAATATGATTCAGGCGAGTCAAGGCGCACCGTCACACAGGTCGTCGCAGGATTATCCGAAATCCGAGTTTTCAACTATCTGGAATGACACGGACGTCTGGAGAGACAAATCCTTCGAGTCCAACTCGAACGAGGTGAAGTATTCCTGGTTAAATCAGCCAATGTTGAAACAATAATTGTTCACACTACCAATTGATTGTAAATAGAAAAGTTGAAAGTGGTTGAAATTACCTGTTGCAATTCCGAGATATGAAATATTAATCTCGTTATTCAGGTTCTCGTCGACGGGACGATGAGACACGAGCGGAATATGGACAGACGGATCGACGAGCGAAAGTACAACATGTACGACAGCTGGCGTTCCGAATGGAACGGTTATTACTACAACCAGTCACAGGGCAGCAGCAAATTTGCCGGCTACGAGAGTACGACCAGTCTCTCGAGACATCCACCCGATTACGACACGAATTTTTGATGAAATATTTAATAAAAAAGAAAAAATCATTTTTTCAAAGCTACCTTTTTGTTCGTGTCTTCTACATTGTCAAGGTCCGTCGGTAAAGCAGGTAAAGCAAGTTAAAAAAGGAAAAAAACAGCTCCAGCAGCCCCTTAAGAGCATGTGCAATACCGCGGTCGGTCATAAAAACTGTAATCAACTTTTCTCATGGATTCTGGCATATACGGTCAATAGAAAAGTCTCATCGGAAACGGATATAATTTCGGCTTCCCATGAGACTTTTCTTTTGATCGTATATGCGAGATCCAGTGAGAAAAGTTGATTACAGTTTTTGATACCGACTGAGCCCGGGATGGACGGGGAGGGGGGTGTTTCATATGGTCTTAACGCTACAAACCTTACGTTCTCGTGTCTTCGGCCATCGGCGTTCCGAGTGGGGGTATTTTCGGTGCCCTTCGCTGTCTTATCACCCAGGTACGACTCTAGCCAGGGGACTGACTAGGGTGAATGTCTGACAGAAGTCATAATAGAGATACAAATTCAAGCGAGAATTACGACTTCGGGTGTGAGACGGAAGCAACTAACATTGATAATCCCATTTTATTCGCCGAATATAAATATATGCGTGGCGTCGGCGGTCGAAACATACATTGAGCGAACTCGAGATTTAAGCGATAATTGTTCATCTCTCTTCATCTCATACATAAAACTACATAAGGCGGTGACAATTGACATTTTGATCCGTTGAATTAAAACTAAGCTTAAAGTGAGAACTTCACTATAAGTGAAGTTCTATGGTAATTGTATGCAGCGCCTCTTCCGGAAAAATCGCTTACCACCCTGAGAAACTCTAGCTAAGAAATCTTAGCCCCTCAGTATTACGGCAGCACTTTAAAGAAATGAACTATGATGGCGTCGTGGTGGCTTGGAAACGCTTTTGTTTTGCTGTAAGCTTGTGACCACATCGGCATACACACAATTACGGTAGAAATTCACTCACGAGTAAGTTCGTTTAATCGTACAGTCCTCTACTGTAAAATACAAAGAAAAGAATACGTTTCACACCGTGATGAGTAGAATGATTAAAGCATTTGCGCAAACATTATGAAGTACGACATCATTATCCGTATTTCCTTCAAAAACCATTTCAAAATAAATTATTATAACCACAGTGTCGATTGTACTATCAATTGTTGATTATACGATCGATTGTCATAATTCAATGTGATAATTTCATACCGAGCTAAAGGTTTCCATCGACAGAACGAAGACTTTTCCGGCGGTAAAGCAACAGGGTTTCTTACTCCGCACCATAATTGGTATCAGGAGTTTTTGAGCAGTCATTGTCATACCATACCACTCCAAATTATAACTAACGGGTAGAAAGAGCAATAGTAATATAACTTGGTAGTCTGTTTCGCCAAGTAACTCGTTTATACGCACGCAATTGTGTGAATCTTTCCACTATGGTTTATCAATTCCTGTCCGGGTACGTTAACCATGAAAAGATGGATTAGCTGACCAATTATCAAGGTTGTTTGTTGTACCAGCACTTCAAGATGATCCCATTTTGCCACAGCCTGCAATGACAAACAATCGTCGATGAGGAATTTTTTTCTGCAATGCAAAATGAATTTTAAAATTGAATTGTTTTAATTTACTTGTACTCCTGACATAATGGTAATAATCGCAGCAACGGGTAATATCATTCCGCTGGGTTTGGAAGCAACGTCCTCGACCGTATCAGCAAATCTGTGGTACACAATAATAGACTAATCTTTTGAAAAAAAACTCCATGTTGATTGCCTTCGGCTTAACTAAGCACGGCCATTCGCTTGTCCTGCTTACCTTATCGCCTCTGTGTGAAGAATGATGCAGTCAGTGATTTCTTTATAATCGCAATCAATGCGAAGAGTAATAGCGTTTTCCCTATTCACCGAGTATTTATTTGCCATCAGCTCTAAATTGAATCTGTATGGATAATGGTAATGCTAATACCATTAATCAACAGTCATTTCATTAACAATCGAATTACATTATTCCTGTACCGACTGGAATAAATCTTATGGAATGCAGAGTCTGGACGAAATAGCGTTGGTCAAGAATGGGGTCGTTTTCTTCGTCTTTTCAATTTATTTCGATCATTTAGTCCCAGAGGAATTTCAATTTGGCCTCTAAAATCGTCCCGGGCCGCTCGATGGTGGCAATCAGTGTAAAATTCATGGTAAATACGCAGCTCACAGACTAAATGGTTGTCCCCACTTTTAAAGGATACCCGGTGGAGGTTCAACTTACACGATCCCCTCGCGGACTATCCAATTGTAATTTCGGATTGGTTTTGGGTTGCTTTCTTACGACTCCAACCCAACTCCAATCGACCTGCAATCAAACCCATCGAGTTTTTGCACTCAACTGACTGTTAAGAGGAATCTAGAGCTTTTTTTAAATTTTTAACCTGCTATACCTGTTTTACCGACGGAACTAGACAATTTTTCAGTTCCGACTTACCATTGTTAATATGCTACTATGAGAGGGTGAGCGTGGATCGGAGCGCGACACACACGCAGGGTTCGATTCCCGGCAAGAACCACGAATTTTCTGCGTTTTTTTTTCTGCGAAAAAGTGGTTCGGAACCCGCTGTAATAGTAGGTCCAGACGAAAGGTCCAGCGCCTCGGTATGGGAAACCGAAAGACTGGAAAGGGTCGCGGGTTCGAATCCCGAGGCTGAAGTCTCGTAGGTGAAAGGAAAACGGACGAGGACGTAGCTCTGGAGATAGGACGTACGAACTACGACTATATCCGTATGTCCGCGACTACTGACACCTGAAGGGACGCGATGAAGTTCCGGATCCAAGAATCGAACCGGTGACAACAGATACGAAAGGAGGAGAGAAGTGAAGGCGCCTGTAACCCTTAGGGGATCGGTATAATCAGACAATACCCAATACCCTCATGCAGGACTATGATACTGACATAAACGCTTCGGTGTGCAGTCGAATTTCGATTGAAAACTTACAAGGAATTAAGAAAACTGAATATTATAGTCGGCATAATAAACAGGAAGGTCCAGCATCCCCTTAACGGGTTGCTGGACCTTCCGACCGAAACAGAAGATTTCTTATTTATCACTATTCGTCATTACTATGCGACGGGTATGCTTCAAATCTTACAGGCCTGTATTAATAACATAAATGATTCGGCGTGCACCCGAATTTTGGTCAAAATCTTCCGAGAAATAAAGAAAATCGAACATTAGAAATTGTCGCGAAAACCAACATGGCCGCTGAAATGTCTACAGCATCCGTTCTGCAGGATATTAAAAAGGCTGGATCTCACATACGTCAAAAGAGCGAGCATGCTGATTCTTTGCAGATTCATGCCGTGCATGAAGTATCATATGCGTAGCATATTAACAAAGCTAAGTCGGAACTGAAAAGTTGTCTAGTTCCGTCGGTAAAACAGTTATAGCGGGTTAAAAAAGAACAGCTCCAGAATCCCCTTAAGCCAAAGACATACTTGCCAACCTCTCCGCGGGGTTGATGTTTTTTTTTTTCAGTGTAGGTTTTAGAGTTAAAATTTAGAAGCGTTACATCGGAGACTCATCAGGGCCTACTTAGAGGGTTCCGCACCTCATCCGGGCCTCTTTAGACTATTTCCGCACCTCATCAGAGTCTGATCCAACGCCTGTATCAGAAATACCAACCGTGATGTCGGCCGACAACGTCTGTATCGATTTGTGCCGGTGAACCGAAGGACAAATCGAACTAGAACCAACACATTTTTTAATCCGATGGTCAGTTCACTGTCAATCCACAATTGATTTACAATTGCTTGACCGCAGGACGACTGTAGATTGACCGCCCGCTTAGCAAAAAAGTCGGGTGAGTGTGGATCGATTGTTGACCGACTGTGGAGATGCTATTGGACTTGGTCGATTTACCTGTCGGCTCAACGGTACACACCCACGCAGCGATGTTCCGTCCGTTTGTTGGTCGGTATTTCTGCCAAGGGCTTTTCGAATTTCTACCAGAATTGGGACAACAGTTGGTTAGGCACACTGATTGACTTGTCGGTTTTTAGGTTGTCTTTGAATTGGATGGAATTCAAGGGGAAAACGAGACACAATTATACAATTATACACAGAGACAGAATTATACGCACCCGACAACTTCAAAAAGTGCACAAGCATGAACGACGACTAAAATATACATTGTTGTAAAGCCAACTATCATTAAACCCGCCGTCCCCGCTGCGATATATGCATGAGCGATTATGCACCAATAGTATTTATCAGCATCAACACCGTACTCTACTTCAATAATATAGATTTTCGGCCGGGTTTCGTTCAGAGGATTAACGAAGTCAAGTATTGTAGGTGACAAACATAAGGTGAAGAAGAGTATCATCGCACTAAAAAAACATGCTGGCGAATCAAGAGCAAAAATAAATAACGATAAATTAAATCCGATGTTGTGCATTGTGAAAAAATAAAAATCATTATTTACTCGAGTAAACGACGATGAAGTATCGTCCGTGTTCGGCGTACCTGTTAAGAACCATCTCTGCAGGTGTATTTTCAAGCATTCCCCAATGCTCTTCTATTTTCTTGAACAATAATCGAACCTGCAAAGATTCCAAATAAACATGAATATTTTCGTAGAACATATATATACCGTACCATACCAGCATTTTGAAAGTGATGAACCACCATAATAAAGACAATTCCTGTTGTTGCAAGGCAGATTGTTATGGTACGTGTAAGAACCTCTATGTCTCGCCAAGCGACACGCAATCGAATAAGCTGTTAAACGTAATAAAATGTAATAAAAAACAGCGTTGTAAAGAAATGCACATTCAAATAACGACTGCTACCGCAGGTCCGGTGAGTGTCACTATTATGGCGAACACCGTCAAATGCAGCATAATTCTCACGTATTTTGACTGATCCGGCCAAATGCCTATTCGGGACATGAGAGCCTTGGTAAGGCCGTAGTACGGCTGATCGAAGAAACTCATGTCTCCAGCTCACTATTTCTACTATTCTCCTGGCTCTTTCGAAAAAGTTTTCTGGATAGAAACGTCCGACAATTGCTTAAGAATGGTAGATATTCACCGACCGCGGTGGTGATAGACCGCAGGATGTTCATATAAAATATAATATGTATCGCTAGCGTACAATGATTGACGTGACTGCAATTGTGGCGCCGATGATACTCAACAGCACCCACGCGAGCTCCCATGGTTGTGATGCATATTTCATGAACACGTCACTTTTTCCTGCTACATTTGTTTTTTGCAACGCTCCGGTCAGCAACGTCCTGATGACGCCTCGAGTCTGACTGTGCGCAAAACTGTTATATGTATTTGCTCGTGCCATACGTTTGTATTACGTTTTCGACGACCGACGAATCTAAAGTACAACGCAACATCGAACCATCGCTGTTCTGTAGAAAGGGATTATAGCCTTTCTGCCGTTCAGTTTCTTTCGTCCGTGGAAAAGTACAATAAGTACGACACACTGAAAAATTCTACCTCCATGGACAAAGTTGAGCGAATCAACTGCGGTTTAATATCAATGGTCCCGCAAACTTACGGGCCTTAAGTTAAAGTCAATATTCTTACCACCACCGAGCGCACTAATCTGCATTCGGTATGTATAACTTTCTCACTCTATGGGCACACTCGCGCTACGCGCATTTAACACTATTTAACATTATCGTAAAAAGGTCTTGACCCGTAAATCTGATAACAAATAAGTAAATAAACAAATAACCTAAAGTATCGACAATTCTTTTCATCGCCACACAAATCTCGTTTTAATCTTATGTTACAAATGTTGTAACTTTCAACAATCGTCTCTAAATCGAACGGAGTAGCGTGAAGTATGATAGAGATGTCTTCAAAATCTGGAATATATGAATAAACCATACATTTTGTCAAGTTGCAATGTGCATCGGCCTTGAGAGTATTTCTGTGATGTAGCGGAGAGCGGGGCAAAATGGGGCAACGGGGCAAAGCGGGGTTTTTGGGCAAAACTAAATTTTCCAATAATTTTCGGGTTGGACAAGGTGGCAAAACTGGGGAGAAAAGCCTGATGTATCCGATAAGGCGAATTCGGGCATCCAAAAATTATTGGAAAATTACGTTTTGCCCCGTTGCCCCATTTTGCCCCGCTCTACCCTATCAATTAACGGGGGATGGTCCTTACCGTTGCAAAAGTTTTCATAGACATGGTGTACATTTTACCGGCTGTCAGTATACAAGGCCTGTTACAACGCATAATCATGAAAAGCAGTAGTTTCTGAGCCCTCAGCGAGAGCTTATACCATTCAACGTTAAGTCTGTGTGGAAAGAGCTATCTCGTTACAAAGCCCTTCTAACGATAACATGACCATTTACTCACAAATAATAGTTCATACTGGTACTGTGATCCTCGAAAATTTGACACATGTAGCTCTCGCAGTAGAGATGCATTATAGCACCCATATTATACACTATAAATGTTATTCTTATTCCATTCTGGTTCCCGGATTTCTTAAAAATCTTAATTGAATCGCTATGTTATATGTAAGTAATTCCGAAAATTGTATCTTCTATCGGGTTATGGTGGCTCGCGCACTCCGCGCGCTCGCAACAGTCGACAGACATGCACATAGAAACTCACCTAGGCTTTTAACATAGTCACTCACGGATGCTGGCAGACACTCAAGTGACGTTACCAGTATGATGTCACTTCCGGTCGAATCGTGAGATTTTAAAACCAGATGGGGCATATTTCCGGTAAATCTCGGAGAAACTTAAATTTCCGGTTTCTAAATTGCATAGTCAATAGCGAGGACGCGAAGCGCCTGAACCACAACAACCTGCTAGTTATACATTAAATTTATAACAAGTAGGAATTCTCACCTGAAAACCCGTCATACTAATCACAATCATGTTCAATCCAACGAAAAGGAAGAAATACCATGTGTAAGTCGCCTCGACGAGATCTGCGGACCTGATAATAATGCATCTGTTACTTCTCTGATATGAAATTGCCTATGTATCCTAGACATAGTATAAAGTTAGTTGAATTTTTGCAGATCAGAAAACCCTATGCCTGAAATTAATTTGCACGTGTGACGTTCACCGAAGCATGCACAAAGTCACCGCTCATGTGGCGTTAGATAGATAGATAGATAGTGCCGGGAGAACAAGAGGCGAAATTTAAAGGGGAAAGTTAGCAACTTCTCTCATTAGAATGCTGTATATCGACTTTGGTACACAATACATCTATTGTTGAAATTCAAAATCTAGCATTTATGATATGTTACAATCACCTACTCAGCAATATAACACCTTTGTTATAATCCGGTTAAATTGCTGATTGTGAGACTGTTATTACACAATTCAATGCATCTTAGTTGAATTTCGATACTCAGCTGTATTGTGAAGGTTAGTTTAGTTCGCAAACCTAACGGTCAAGGTTGACAGCTGTGAACCGGCCGCTTAAAAATGAACTGACATGCGTGGTCAATGATTACAGTAAACTCCCTCTAACTCCACGCTCTTGGGATTGAGTTTCCGTCGGGCTCGTATAGTGGATCTATTGTCATTGCATTGATCTGTCAATTGATCCACTAAATTACATTTTTCTTGTAGTTTTTCAATAAAACAATAAGGAATCAGAAAAATTATTGGCTGATGAGGATAATTCTCAAATCCAAGTATTATTTGTATTTACGTTGATCGGTTTAATAATGGTATTTTTTTTACACGATTTGATTTATATAATTAAATTTACCGTGCGATATATGGTAATAACTGCGATATGCATAATAAAAAGCATGATTTGCATTTAAGTTGACAGTTCCTTATAGAAGATTTGAAGTAGATCATTTATCGAATGCTACGTGAACTACATGTGTTTGCAATAACGAAATACCTTACATATTTAATGTTTGCCTAACATAGACGCTTATAAATTCTTTAAGAATAAGTGCAAAGGTGACTAATTTAACATAATTTGTCTTTCCGTATAATAAACGTTCGATTTTCTTGGTATCGATGTTCTTTCCCTCGATTGATGAATTGATACATAGCGTGGCGAAACAATACAATGTTAAGAATCGATATTTTTCTTACGATCCGGCAACTCTACTTCGTGCCGAATTTTTCTGTGTCAGCCTGATATACTGCCACGTTACCTACCGTTATTACTAGAGCTTACGGATATGTGTATAATGACGGAACGGCTGCATAGACCGATTTTAAGGACCAATAAGTTAGGATTCTGGACAATTATGCATCATGGAGAAAAATATCATTGGAAGGTAAACTGACACGAGAGATAGTGGAATGTTGAGGAGTTTAATTGCATAAAGTGGTTCAGTGAAACCTCTCATAGCGCACTTAAGGGCATGCTGGAGCTGTTTTTTTTCTGTTTTAACCTGCTATACCTGTTTATCGACGAATCTAGATCATTTTTCAATTCCGACTTAGCATTGTGAATATGTTACGCATATGCGTCAAATCATGCAGTACTATGATACTGACATAAACGCTTCGGTGTGCAGTCGAATTTAGATTGAAAACTTACAAGGAATTAAGAAAACCGAATATTATAGTTTGCAAAAGTGCATGAACGTGATTGATTCGTTGTGCAAATAGTCCGCCAATTTACCATTAGACATATTCCAATCGTTATCCCAATGGTTTTTCATAATGGTGACCAATGGTTCATTTTCATGAGTGAACAGCGGCTGCGGCCGTGAACTTAACGTAGTATATTATGCCACAAGGGAGGAAAGTGTGTCTTTTGGCCGAGTGTGAAATTTGATGTCCAAGCGAAGCGACGGCAGAAATTCACACGAGGTGAAAAGGCACTTTCTCCCGAGTGGCATACGCTATTTTTTGCGCGACTATGCTAAAAAGTGGCCACATTTCTATGCCTGCAATGGGGATGGAAAGTGGCTGATTGTAATAGG
Organism: Ichneumoninae sp. B BG-2022a; assembly: GCA_030522725.1. NCBI lineage: Eukaryota > Metazoa > Arthropoda > Insecta > Hymenoptera > Ichneumonidae > Ichneumoninae sp. B BG-2022a. The sequence goes on from JAPYZD010000065.1 coordinate 13,515, forward strand.
GCTTTTTTCAGCGTAGTCGGAAAAAAGTATTTTTCGGCCCGCTGCGATACTTTTCCGCCCGCTGTGTTTCTTTTCGGCCAGCTGCCGAAGGACGAATAGTGAAAACTAAGAAATCGCCTATTTCGGTCGGTAAAACAGGTCCAGCATCCCCTTAATGCGATGACAATGTGCACTATCCGAAGTACCAATCACGAGTCAGAACTCAGAACCGGCCGTAGTCGGCCGGCTGTTGGCCTACCATTTCCCTTCTCTTACTTAGTGATGTAAAGCGGCCACAGAACCGTCACAGGACCGTTTATAATGTAACCAGTATGACCAATATGCCCCAAACCATGGCGGCTGGCCAATTAACATAACCGAAAAAGAAACGACCGTAATTTTACATCCAAGAAGATAAACGCCGCCAATTTGCTACTGAACAGGACGCATGTCATTTCCTTGTTACTTCACATGACTTCGTATAAAATGACGGCAATTTTACAGCACTGGTCGTGATTGCAGACTGCGTCGCAATGTTCCGACCGCCAGCGCCATGAGAAGTTCCACTGTATTGACAATATCGACATATCCGCTAAACAATCTCACTCGATAGCGTGGTTGTGTATGCCGATGCACGAAAGTAGATGTTCGAAGCCTATGTCCCTTCTGTTCAACGAGTAGACGCCTTTATTCGTTTCCGCTGACGTTTCATTTTTCCCATTTCGCTGTAATAATTTGTGTCTGAAAGTGCAAGTTGACACTTTTAATTTTTCTATCACAGCGATGACGAAACGTCATCTGTGAACCACCACTGATTTATGCAAGTCTACTTTAACCCCTTTGTAAGTCGCACCTCCATGCCCAATCTTAAAAGCTCTACCGTTGCAACCCGTGTTGCTACGATGGTCCCCACTCCGCATCCGTTAAACCTGCTTCGGTACGGTTTCGGACGGTGTGAATTATAAAGGGTTAAATCGCGAGAATTAAACACACACATTTTAATTAATAACTTTTTCAGAGACAATTAATTAACGTTTGATTCACCCTAATGCGGCAAATACTCCACAGCAGTGTTGGACGTAAACTATGAGCATAACGTCACAGGAAATGTGGACAAGCAGCGCCCCACATGCGCACACAAAACAATGCGCACTAATGTAAAAATAATATTTTTCCATGTCCAAAGGATAATAATCGACGGGGATTGGAAATTGTCCAGGTGTCGAATCATTCTTCAGAAAAATGTCGATGATCTTCGATATCATCGGTTGGACACTGATGATAATGGAACCTGAAAAAAGGGAGACTACGCAACATTAATGGGCCCAATACAATCGATTACACAAGTCATAAAATATGCCTGGAGTAAATAATAATATATGCAGACGAGGATGGAAATATTGATGAACTGACAAACTACCGATCATCATAGTTGACCAACCTGCATATGCAATCGTCATCTCTCTTCCCCGCTGTGCGTACTTGTGAAGAATGTTAACTTCTCGATAAGGAGCCCACATTTTCCAATCGCTACGGATATAGTTTAGCAACTTTAACATCTGTGCGTATCGAACAGTTCCTCGTCAGTGATATCGATTAATTTTGCTCGTCCCCGGCGCGCTTACGTTCTTCTTTCCGAAAACAAACTGACCTTCTGCGAGTTCCATAGACACAGAAGAAACTTTAAAATGGACGCAGCGTGGAAAATCGTCGCAACAATACAATCCAGAAGAAATTCCCAATCGTCGTGCTGGTTTATAAAAACGACTGTCTGAGGTATCGCTTGGCTGATGGATAGTAACGATAGAACAGCAATAATGCCGCAACGGACACCGATAGCCTGATAAGGCCACTGTCCAATGATCGTCATCACGATTTTGTTAATTTTATAATATCGGTGTTGAAACATGTCCATCGTTACTCGAACTTTTTCCAACGATTGCATTACTATTTCTGTCGCCGTTTTCCATAGAAGTGAATAACCCCAGGGGTGTAAGTTCCCTCCCTCTTCATTACTTCTTTCTCGGCGAAGGTTTTTACACAATTTTATCGAGCGGTGACGGCTCGATGGATGTTTACATTGCTCTTCTAAAGGCTGACGTTGAGTGACAGTGATACGAGGGGCATAGCGTCCGCGCTACGTGCAATTCGCTGGGTATTCAGCTGAATTGTACTTCGCGAACCTGACAAGACATTTTAAAAGCTCCAAGATCCCGGGTATACGTAGCTACTTCTGGAGACGATATTATTTTATAGTACTCAGTTGCGCTATCGGCCATTGTCAAACCCTCGGCTGTACGAGGAGGAGCGGTACGTGTATGTTAAATGTCACGCCTCAGAGGTCGTAGTAGCGATTTGTGTCCCGCCGATCTAAGGGGTTGCGACTTACTTGTCCGTCGGCGTTTCAGAGATGGGTCCTTGATCGGGGAACCTCAAAGGTAGCTTTCAGGGTAGACATATACGCGCTATGAATGATTGGTGAGCTTGGTGGGATAAATGATTGGTGGGATTGGTGGACTCGGGATTGTCGTGCTTCGATATTTTTAGCGAATAAAAACTTCCTGAATAACATTATCCTGAAAATAACAAAAAAACTAACTGAACATAACAAAAAAGACATGTTTCAAGCCCCTGTAAAAATTCTGGAAATGGCGCGAAGTCCTTGACGGTAATGCATGCAAATTTTAACGGAGTCGTTCAACCATTTTAATCGATCTTTGCAAAAAGATATGAAGCACCACAAAATAACACTATAAATGGTGTACAAAAATTTGAGAAAAGTACATTTTGGGAGATACGACTATTTTTGCAAAAAATTGTCAAATAAATAGAAAATTCCCACGTATGTATGGCCAAGTACATGAAGTTTTTTCATTGACATTTTGTAAAAATCGTGTCAGATTATTTGACAAAACATATCATCAATTGAAGACTCAATATTTCATGAGTCAGATTATAAAGTAACTTGTCCAGCCGTGACTCACGCTGAATTCATAAAATACAGTCAATGTTTTATTGAGCTAACATACATGTTCGCTTGTTAATTTGCCGTTTAGAACTTGCCAAGTAGAACTGGCTAAGTACCACCGCCGGACTAAGTTAAGACGAAGTTAAATGCTTTCATTGATCATCGCCACACAAATCTAATCTCCAGTTTTCACAGAATTACATAGAACGCAACAGCGTAAAGTATGACAGGGATGTCTTCAAAATCTGGAATAAATTGCTTTTATAATATTCAAAACGGAGTATTGCCATAGTATTGATATAAAGTGTCAATGAAAGAACAATGGTTCATACCGCCCAGAAAGTTTCGATGCACATAGTGGACATTTTCCCGGCTGTCAGTTTGCAAGGTTTGCTACAACGCATCATCATAAAAAGTAGCACCTTCTGAGCCTTCAACGATAGCCTATACCATTGGATGCTGATTCTAAGCGGAATAAGACATCTCATTAAAAATCCCTCCTCCGATCCCTTGACTATTTACTTACAAACTATAATGAATGCTAATACTGTGATCCATCAGCGTTTGAGCCATGTAAGTTTCGCAGAAGAGATGTGTCACAGCAACGGTAGTATAAGATATGAACCGTATCATTTGGTCGGGTTCCACCGATCTCGTAACCATCTGAATTGATTCACCATTGAATATTTGCCAATTGGGAAGATTATATCATACATTGACGATTAAGAATCAAAAAGGTCGAAAACCTCACATTACGGGATTCACTCGTTTGGTTCTTACTCGTCTATATTAAATGCATGATAAAACGGAGTTTTTACCTGAAATCCCGTTACGCTAATCATGAGTGTATTGAGGACCACGATAATAAGGAAAGACCATGAGTAAGTTGCCTCCATGAGTTCCGCGGACCTGATAGAAGTGGATTTATTAGCTCTCTAACATGCATTATATTTTCAGTCAAACACGGCACGGGTGGGATGCGGCTGGGTACCCGGCGACTGTGCACTGAGTCAACGGTACATCGACAACTCAGCACGTGTACTGTATATATTTTCTGAACAATCTCACTTTATAGAATTCTTGTGTCTGACGATGCACGAAAATAGATTTTCCAAGTCCGTTTCACTTTCGTTCAATGGATTGGTTGCCTCTGCTGTTTCTACGGATCTTTCGTTTTTCCCAATTTGCTCTAACTTGTGTCTGAAAAATTTAGTAGACACTTTGTTCTGCTTTTTGCCCGCGAGTTTCTTTAACGTTCTCAAATTATATTTGTAGCTTTTTTTCAGACAACATCAATCGACGCTTAACTCACCCCAAAGCGGCAAATACTCCACAGCAGTGTTGCACGTAAACGATAAACATACTGTCGCAGGAAATAACGATGGTGTGTCCCACAGATATGATCACGAAGATGTGCAAGATAATGTAAAAATAGTATTTCTGCATGTCGATGTAATAATAGTCGACGGGGATTGGAAATTCTCCAGGTTCCGAATTGTTCATCAGCCAAATGTCAAAGACTTTCGGTAGCATCGGTTGAGCCACGAAGAGAACGCAGGATATATACATAGCCACTGTACGCAAAATCAGGAAATCCAATAAAAACACACCCTACTACACTGAGAAAAAAAATTCGTTGAATTACCCAAAGGTCGTGGTGACATACGTTCAAAGCTGTTATTTGTTTGGTACAAATACAGCATTATTTTGTTAAACGATTATTTGCTTCAATTTATTCAAAATTTGTCGATTGGAACAAACATATTTGTTGTACCAACAGAATACACCTTTGAACTTAGGTCACCGCGCTTCTGCTTATTCCAACCATTTATTTTTCTCAGTGTAGCTTACACGAGACAACACAAGTGTTATAGTGTCAATAGAAATGAAAATAAACAATAAATGTAAGGGAAGGCGGGCTTTGTCAACCTTGGACTACCAATCACCATCTTGACTTACCTGCGTACACGACCGTCATCTTTCTTCCCTGCTCAGCGTATTCGTGAATAAAATTGGCTTCGTTATCCTGAGCCCACACTTGCCAATCGTTACGGATACAGTTTAGCAACTTCAACATCTGTACTTATCGAACAGCTTCCCATCAGTGATATCGATTAACGAGCTTCACCTCGCCGCGACCATATTCTTCTAATAAGCGACAATAAACTGACCTTCTCCGAGTTCCATAAACAACAAAAAAGCTTCGCGCCGCACATAGAAACGTAAATGAATGGAGAAATGCATTCCACAAAGAATTCCCAATCGTCGTGTTTTTTCAAAACAACCAGCATCTCAGGTATGAGTTGGCTGGTGGATAATAAACATATTACAACAACAATGCTCCAGCGAACACATACATTCTGATACGGCCATTGTCCAATGATCTTCATGAAGATTCTATTAATTTTGTAATATCGGTGTTGAAACAAGTCCATAGGCGCTCAAAATCCCTCTAAGTTTTTGCGATACCGCTCCTGTTGCTGCTCCCCATAAAAGTGAATTCCCCCCACGGGCTCACTTTCCCCTCCCATCGCACTGTTTCTTTCTCGTCGCGTATTTTCACGGTATTATATCGATCACCCTGATGGACAATCAAATTGCTTTTTCACACGCCGACGTTGAGTGACAGCGACACAAGAGGGTTGTTGTATTCGCACTCCGTAGACTTCGGTAGGTATTCGACTATTACGAATATCGAGCTTCGCGAAGTCTAAATTGCCGTTCTACGCGTCAATGGAGAGTAACAGCGATACGAAGGGTATAGCGTGCACTTCGCTGCGTATTCAATTGTGCTGTATTTCACCAGCCTGATAATACATTACAAACGCTGCAAGCGTTCCTTGAGCTGATGCAGATATTGCCCGGCAAAATGTTCTTCTATTTTACTCAGTGCTGTTTAAGCTGTTTTGACCCTCACCTGGACAAGGAAGGTATTGCGGGTCTGTCTCAAATGAAGTGACTTACTTTTGTGAATATCGGCATTCTACGGGTGACAAATTGTACAAAAGAGTACCGTTCTTACACAAAAAAATGTGAAGAATTTTTTAAAAGGATTATTAACAAACAAATTATGTCATCATGAAATACATATTTAATCCGTAATTAATTGAGAATACGACCACGTAAGTTGGAGTCAGCACCTTCTTAGGGTTCGTTTATCTGCTCGGTGGTGAAACGTTGAAACGCTCATGTAGACAGTCATAGACATAAATGAGTGAATGGTTTAATTTTTATTGCAGGACATCCGAAACATGAGTTTACAACGGATTAAAAAAAGTTACCATACGTCCACTCTTTCATACTTCATATATGATGAGAAAGTAACAGCTTTTTATTCCATGCGGCCAAAACAGTTTAATATACTAGTTGTAATTTAATGAAAAATTTATAAATTAACGTGTGAGAATACTTGACATTAATTTTGTCAATTTATCAATGACTCATCAAATTTCAGCCAGTTTGTTAAACTGTTCAATACTACAGTAGTAGGCAATTGAAGTGGAAAACGATATTTTTGCCAGTATTGGTAAAAGTTGGACCCTTTCACGTATAATTTCGCCAAAATCACCTTGTTCCACTTCAATTGCCTACTACTATATGTGACAGTCCATACGACTAGTCCCATACCGTGCCGGTATTACGTACAGACCGGTAAATAGTGAGTTCGCTCGATAAGAACCATAAATGAAGAGTCTCTCTTTCGAGTCAAAGCGTTAGTCCTTTACTCAGAGACGGAGACGTCGCCGAACTGACATGGAATTTATTAAAGGGTAAAGCGCATAGAGTCGTTGAGTTACCGGCCTTGTGATAATCTCTTAGAGGTGCAACTCTAAGAGATTATCAAAAGGCCAGTAACGCATGCAAAATAATAATGTTTAAACGGTTTTGTTTTTAAAACTTACTCAATATATTGCACGATCTTCGGTACAAGTGGTTTTACAGAATGCGAGAGAGAGCCAACTTACTCAACTAATTATTCTTATTTGTACTCTGTTTCACAGGGCAAAAGACTTTGGAGCAGAGCTTTCCGCAGCTTGTGTTGTTGAAGATGATCGTCGGTGGTCGTTGGTAGAGTTTGAACTGATTCTAGTCGGAGATTCGTAGCCTATTTATACTAGTTGTATCCCTATGCGTATTAGCGCTAAAAAGGGCTAACAATATAAAGCTACAGAAAATATCAGTTTTAGATGTGCTCAAGAAGAAAAGAGTGTGCAGTATGGATTAGGGAATTGATGCCCCTTTGGAGACAAAGAAGACGATGTTCAGGGAAATGCAAATGTATAGTGTCCGTAGAGGGTTTCAGCAGATGTGAAAAGAGAAATCTTGTCAGCAATGTAGGCAAAGTTAAAATGTCAAATATATAGGATTCTCAAGTGTGCCAGTTTTTATGAGTGAGTAAGAGAGTAAGAGAGAAGGATGAGATGTTAGGTTACGAGATATTAGGGTGAGGTTATTGCTTTGGATTGGATTGCCGTTTAGAGTGGAGTGTGAAAGATTTTATGTGAGAGCGGTGACAGAAATACGGAGAAAAGACCCGACTCGGAAAAAATTCCTTGTGGCACTAGGGTCGGTGCAATGGAGTGCAATAGAGTCGTATGAAAGATAGGTGGATGGTAGGCCGGACACCAGCAAAAAAAATCGCGCTTCCCGACGTTTTAGACCACTTTAAGTATTCTGATCTAAAAGACGACATTTTTTATTTTTTTCGAAAATTTATTTTTCTCTAAGAGGAAGTAAAATAGTCACAGAAATCATGAAAAATTCAGGACGTTTTTTTCCACGATTTTTAGCGGCGATCGGTGTTGAGACACGCTTTGTCAAACATATTTTACTCTCCACAGAGGACACAGTTCAGCACTACTTCATCTCTTGCAGAGTAAGTTTCTGAGAAACTATCAATTGCAAAAAAATATTACATCCCTGCTGTACCACCCACCAGTTTGCACTAAGCACACTGGACACGTAATTCCTTTAAAATAACAGCACAAACTGTTCCACCACACTGCATACTGTCTGACTAAAAAAATCTGTATTTCCTTTTTGTCACTTGTAGAAGGGAAACAAAATCTAAATGCTGGCAAGGACGAAGGTAACGTGTATAACGTTGCAAGCTCGCGTACTGTGCATAATTATTTTCACACTTTTCAACGCGCATTACTTTGAAATTCGCTATTGAAAAAGACTACAAATCGTAAATATAATATAATATAAGCCGGCCACCAATGTCGACCGACGTCAAGCCATGCACCACAACATCTGTGTATTTTACCCCCCATCTGTCATGTTGCTACGCCGCTCGGCCGAGACAGTGTAGCGCATGCGCGCAACTCATTCGATATAGCCTAGTAGCGTTGCGACGGTCAGTCGTGGAAAAATCCATAACTCGAGAGTTTGTAAAGCAACATAATCGTGTCTCAAATTATGCGGAAGTCGCGCTGTGATACACTGTATATTTGACCGTACTTTCCAGAATCCGTGAAAAAAGTTAATTATAGCTTTTATTACCAAACGCAATATCGCCCATGCTCTTATGGACATGTGAATCGACTCAGTCGGTAACCAAAATCTGTAAAGAATGCAATTCGGAGACCGTAGAGTTTTCGGCATTAAATTCCCCCCACCGTAGTCGGTCAGTAACAAAAACTACACACGTTTCTACAGTACGTACTACAGTACGTTTCTTTCTTTCTGGGACATTGAACGTATCAGGAAAGCCAAATTGTTAGCGTCTGTTCAACGATTACATCTTGAGACGCTCATAATTAGAATTTATGTGAAAGTATTCATGAAATCTGAACAAAAAAAAGGATTTTTGTTACCGACTGGGCGACTGGGCCTTCATAGAAATGATCACAGAGTGGTTACAATCGAAACCGAATTGGTTGTAATAAATGACCCATTGGTCCCAACCATTCTGAATTCGCCGATTAGGTTCAACACTTTTTTATTTCAAAATCACATTCCTTATGCATCTTAACAATGCTAGACTAAAAAGAATCGAAGAATTCGTCGTAATATTTACGTAGAGCCTGCAATAATCATATTCGCGTCGAGACTTGGCGTAATAATGATCGACCAGTAAAAAATCTAATGTTTCTCACTGGCAAATCCTCATTATCGACAACGACAGTATACGAAGGCGGCAAAAGGTCTTTGAATAAGAGTATAATTTTTTTTTCTCGCATTTTTACTCACTTTGGCCACGATAACAATTTCACCAGCAACAATCCGCCGTTCTCCCACGGTGATTTTTCCAATGGAACGTGACGCTTCACGATACTCAAAACTTTCCGATACAGAAAAGATTGCCTGGCAATGATAAAAAAAGAAAAAGGCTCATTTATGAATTTTTGATAGGCACGGAGGCGCGAAATTTTCTCACCTGTTTGCTGGCTTACAGATCGTCAGATGATCTTGAGGAATTTCGAAAAATTCACCGACACCAGGATCTGCAAAGCATTTGACAATTCTGATAAGCATAAATCAGTTTCTGAGAAATTTCGCGTGATATAAAGATACCATGATTTTTACATCTCTGCCAGCAATCATGAAGCAAGAAAAAAAATTCGATCGTCGATTTAAACTCGCCTGCAGAATTCGGTGTGACGAATTGAAATGGAAATTTCATTGCAGTGACGAGAGTCGATTTAGTTTCGCTGAAACTCACGATATCGATAGCGTATCGTTCCAACATTTTCAAAAAGTCTTCGTGAAGTTTTAGTAAGGCGGGAGATTCTGAAAAAAAAAATATATTAAATATAAAATATTTATTACATAAAAAATATTTATATAAGTATGATTATCATAGGGATTCGATGCTACTAGAATATTCGAGGCACCTTGTCTGAGCTCCTGAACTTCGACAGATGGCCAGACCACCATCTGGGTCGTTTGCTTCAGCGCGGCAACGTGCGAACCTCTGTGGGGAGTGCTGTAGAAGATTATGGCTCTCGTGTTCCGGCACAAACCGTTTTTATCTCCATTTTTTGATTCTACGGAAATAAAGTCTTTCAGAAACTGGCGATAATTTTTAGTTAATTAATGTACTCGTAATATTAATGCAACGTAACGGGATATGTATTTTTTAGAAAGTAGTTTGTTTATCCCAATTTTTACGAAACAAGAGGTCCCCCGAGGGGGCCCCCTCAAACCCTGATTGTTCTAAGACTCCCCCAGAAGATCTTTTCCCAGGCTCGCATAACTATTCCCTTATTATACTATTCTGGTACTTTTCTATGCATCTCGATTCATTGTAGACAATCATGCAGTGCACTATCGCCGTGTGTAAAAATCCTACTATCGACCACAAATACGTCACTACGATACGGCCAGGAAATATAATTTTCGGACCGGAAATGATGTCATATCGGAAATACGTCATTTCCGGTTGGAAAATCTTTTTTCACAGGAAGTAAACTAACGATGTACAGGAAATAAGTTACACATCCGATTTGAAAACCTCATTTTTCGACCGGAAATAATGCCATTCCAAAAATACGTCACGTCCGGTTTGAAAATGTAATTTTTCGACCGGACGTAACGTCATAACGGAAATACGTCACCTTCCGTCGAAAAATTAGGTTTTGTATCCGGAAGTAGCGTATTTTCGGTAAATTCCCGGGTTCTAAATTTCGCAGTCCATAGTGAAAGCGCGAAGCACTGGAGTCTCAACAACCTGCTATCATATATATAGAAGGAGTAAAATTTGTCAACCTTCCACGAGCATTTTCTTCACTAGCAGGCCACCCATCGAGTGACACACCCAGATGACTGGTCGTTTCCCGACACCAGACATCGTCAGTTTTCTTGTAAACTCGACGCTTCTCTCGTTTATCGTGCATCTGAAAGGAATATTCACGTGATAAATATTCACCCACGCATTCGGAGAAATTGAATTTCTTTGTTGATCCCGGCTAGGTCGGTAACGAACACGATAATTTTTTTTTTTTTTTTTTTCTAGAGTGCCAAACTTTTCTGAACAGGACCAAATTATTATTGCTAACTGCTATATAGCAACAGAGCAACGTCATCTAAAACGCTAATTAAAAAAAATTGAATGGACCTTTAACAAAATGGATTACATTTATGTTACCAACTGATACTGTATCGTGTCGCCTTAAAGCTAGGCTATAAAATATAATTTAGCTTACAAAGGGTTAATATGAAATAGAAAATCTTCGATATTTTAGGACACTTGCCTCGTACTTTCCAAAGGACAGGGCGGACTCCACATGGACAGGTTAGTGTCGTAGTTTATGCCCAGAACTCTGAGGCAAGACACGTCTTTGGGTAACCAGTCGCGGGGCCAGCACTGCGTTCTGTGGATTTGATCGTATTCGGCTTGTTCTATGCACTCTGCGTCCCTAAATAGAGATAATTTATTTTTGATTAAAAAAAATAAGTTATTGTTAATGTAAAAAAATAAAGCAATTAAATCATTTTTTAAACCTCTCAAAATGACTACACAAAATATTTCTCGATTGATAATCGACGGTGATCGATTGTCAATTTACCCGCTGCAGGTGAACGGTCCGGTCGCTAAGGAATTCATATTTTCCGGACAGTCGTACAAAACTACCTCGCTATCGTGACCCACGCGTTTCCACTCGTGCATCTTCAAGTCACGGGCAAGATCCTTGAGAAATTCTTGCGGATGCTCGCCGATTATCGCGTTAAGAGTATCCGAACTGAAATACGCTGCTGGCGATTCTGCAATCAAATAATATGTTGTTGGGAATTTAATTGATTTCGAATGGTTGCAGTTCGCTATACCGAACTGCAACTTCAATGGTTTCATATATGAAACTATTGAAAAATTACCTCTTTTTGGCTGATCGAATCCAAAAATGTTAACAATTTTAAAAAATCGTAAACTACAGTTGCATGCACGTAATAAAAATTTGTACGATCGTACGATGATTTAAAAGGTAATCTTCAATTTTTGTATACGTTGGATTTACCTACGAATCCGGAAGAAGACTGATCCGGATCCCGTTGCCGCCAGGTGACGAAAACGCCGCCTAAGAGACCATGAATAAATACCACGTCGAGTTTCGGAGTACCCACGTCTCTATTTTGGGGGTGTAAGAGATAAATTCTTCGATGATATTTCTCGCTGGGATTATCATCGGCGTCGAGATTCACCAAAGCACGTACGGCCGGTCCAGACAATCTCACATCCGTATGTCGGGACCAACGAGCCAAAATTCCGATCCATCCTTCATAAAATTCATAAAGTTCATAAAGTTCATAAAGTTCATAAAGTTCATAAAGTTCATAAAGTTCATAAAGTTCATAAAGTTCATAAAGTTCATAAAGTTTATAAAGTTCATAAAGTTCATAAAATTCATAAAATTCATAAAATTCATAAAGATGCATCATTGGCCGCATGTAAATTTCGTATATTACCGGATTTGAACAGATCTTCGAGGTACTCCTGATGCACGGACAAATTCGCGATAATCTTAGCTATAAAAATGCACACCTCGATGTCATTCCCAAACATTTTTTGTACTTCTACGAGAATCGGGAGCCCGCCCGCATCCGCGATATCTGCAACAACGGTCAAAACACGATTGTTTCTATTTCATTAAAATTATAATTTTCGCCAAATAATGTCGTTCGAGAGAAATTATTTTCACCTTTTCCGTATTGTTCGAGCGAGGAGTGATGGTATATACTTTGAATACAATTTCTCACCAATTCTTGGTCCCAAATGATCGCCGGTGTCACTGCCAGACCCACGCTCGCTAAGTCGTGATCGAAGACCACTCCTTCCTGCAAAGTTTTATCATCCTTAATACAGGTAACAAAAATAAACTTCGAAATCGTTAGTGGTAAAACTCACCCGATGAGAGTCTCGAAATTTTTTGTTCAAGAACTGAGCGAGACAAGGATGACGACCCTCGCACATGGTATCCATTTTCATCATTAAATAGCGCAGATACTCGATTAAATCCTTTTAAAAAATGAGTATTATAACTTTTAAAAAATTATAATTTGATCCTTCACATCGATAGCCTAATGTCAAAAGGACAAACAGGTCACGTTATACACAGCCGATATGCCCTTATAGAGTTAGGCCGTCGATATTACAACAAAAAAAAAGTTGTTAAACTAATAATTCGCCTGCAGGGACCGTACGATTTTTTTTCTACTTCCTGCAAATTATTATATGAAGAAAAAAAATGTTCACGAAAACAAAACTTTATCTGTAAGGAAGTGAGAATAATGTAGTAAGGCATACGTAAATTTTCTTCTGCACATGGTAGTAAGGCGGTTTCATGAAAAACCTGAGATCGGCGTCGGGCGTTCTCGCGAGAGCCACGGCCGTTCTCGCATCCAAAGTTTGCGCCATTTGACAATAGTGCCAGTCTGCAAAAATAAAATTGAACCAAATTAGATGACTAAGTTACAACGTTTTTTTGTAAATGAATTTTTTCTGTGCCTTAAACGAATAAACAAACAAACAAATAAATAAATAAAAAGATGGAAAGTAATTTGCATCCTAACATGGCTTTTTCATTTATCACAGCGAGTCACATTTTTCAACGTTTTAAACGATTTTAGGTATTCTGACTCTAACATCTCAAAAAAATCTTTTTCATGATAAATGTAAATTGCATCAAAGAAAATATTTGAATTTAATCTTTAAACATTTGTGTAAACCTTTGAGATGCTTCAGCGAGCTCAAGGTACGAACAGCTCTCATTCTTTCGTCCCTAGAGTCGTGCTTCGCAATGCTGATCAGTTTGTACGCCAGATTACGATTGAGCGACTTCCACCACTTGGTAATAACGTGCGTCAGTCCTTGGGGTCTCTCGGAGACGGAAGACTGCAAATCACTTTCGTGGCTAAGCATGAGAACGTCTGCGAAAGACAAAAAAAAATAATCCTTGGACGACAAATCGTAACGCTGGGTCGTCTTTAATGAAGACCTTTGTATCGTGGATTGTCGATGTAGATGTACTGAGCCCGAGCCTGCTCAAGGTTCAGAACATTGGTCGTCACGGTGGAGCCGAGTATTCGCGAGGTTTCTCGCACTTGGTAAAAGAGCCAGCATCCTCTGAAATAAAATTCATGCATATCAGGAAAAAATTAAATAAAATTCCGTCATTTTTGAAAAATTCCGGTTACGTTCAGGTCTGTTTCGAGATTTTTTTTTTTTAATTTCTTTAAAGCGAATTTTTTTTTTCGATTTCGAAAATTGTAGGTTAGGTCAGCGGCGTACCCGACGACGATAAAACAGGTTCCGATGGACTTGAGGTAGTGGACGTGTCGCCGATAAAAATTTGGGCCCATGTCATCGAATCTTCCCACAAATCGGGCGTCAGTCAATGACTATTTGTCAAAATCGAACTGTTATTATTTACATGACTCATCTGCGCAATGTTCTGAAAAATGGCGGCGATTATTTCAAAATATCGCGATCGGCCATTGCGACCGACGGGATTGGTTGGATTGGTTTATGAAAAACAAACGTGCGCGCGCAATCGCGGGAACTTTCTGTACTTTAAATACATTAATTAATGAATTAATTTATTTACGATGCCTTTTACATAATTCACGTTTTATCAATGTATTGTTGATAATGTGCATACATTTCGGTTTTTATTTATTTTTCGATGAACAGTAAGTTACATTTTCCATGAGGATATTTCGTACAAAAGTATTGTTCTTATTTATCGTTCAACTGAAATGTTAAATAAGAATTCTTGGGGAAGACACGTACATTTTTAAAAAATTTTGAACATTCTTTGTATTTCAATAGATCTAAGAGGAAAGAAAAAGAATTATAATGAGAGTAATAAGTATCAGAGTTTTAATAGAATTTATTTTTCAGTTAAATTCAAACGAAAATATAATAATAATAAAATAAAATAAAAATAAAATGAGTCCCACGAAGTATTTTTATTAAATAATAAAAATACTTCGTCGGAGTAATTTTATTTTTTCGTATATAATTATATTTTTGTTACTTAGTCTATTTGTTTATGAATTGATTATTAACCGTCGTCACGGATGATATTTAAGACTATGAAATGCCATATTAAACTACTTTTATTGGCTATTAAATGAACAATTAGTCTACAAACATAATTTTTTTGCATTACAAATATAATTGCTATTTTTTGGGACATTTTTGGTCTTGTTATATAGTACGTTTGCAAAGTTTAAACGAATAATAAATTAAAAATAAACATCGATAGCTACAGCGGTTGGCAGCAGATTTACATAATTTACCGGTAGATTCGCAACATTAAATTATATTCCAATTTATCGACGGACGGTAACGAAATCTCTGAAGTCTACTGTGGCGGGAACTTTGAAAATCCTTATCGTACGTAACTACTCCATCGAATTGTATTTCTATATAATTCCCTCAGCTGTACATATTACGCAATATTTCATTCTTCCTGCTCTAGCATAGTAACAATTCGAATCACGTTTTCGCGAATGGCGTGCGTAGGCATTCGCCTTTCTCTACCTATATTTATCTATATTTATTAACAAAACATCTCCCCACCGCTTCTTCGCCTGACGTCCTCGCGCGGGCAACGGCGCGCGGCTGAGGGAAGGGGGGGGGGAGAGCTGCGCCTCGAGGTCGGTAAGAGAGAAGGATACTCGTCGTGGTTCGCGCGCGCGTTCCACGTTAGCTGTACACGCCGCCGCGTCTCGTCTCTCCGTTTCTGACATAATCCGGTGCGAACTGGATCCTTCTGGTGGTCTTCGAGTTCGCAACGTGTGCGCCGCAGAGCCAGTTGCAGTACACCAGTTAAACATACGCTTCGATTTTACACCCGACAGAAAGCACCGATGAAAGATTAAGGATAAAGTATATCGAACCAATGAGAAAGTGCGACCAAATGCATACCGAAAATCCGCGAATCTCCGACGCTATAACATAAATTACAAACAACTTAAAAAAAAAAAAGAAGAAAATCCGAAAACAACCCAACATTGTCGTATCGTTCATTGGAAATCCGAAAAATCATTAAAGCAACCCCGAATTCTTTCGAAAAGCGAAGACTTAAGATAAAGGAGAAACGAGTCACCGTCGTCAGGGTTTTCCTTTCCCCCACTTCTTCGCCCCCCTCCCCGCTCAGTTCGGTCTCCCTGCCCAAAACCGAATCGCCGCATCCAACAGAATTCACGATTCAAGCGCGAGTTTCGATGACTTTGAGATTCTCGTCGAAAATTTGAGGGAAAAAAAGGTTTTTTAATTGAGAGAATAAAAAGGGCCGATAATAAAGGGTTAAATGTGCCGCGAGTTCGCGCGTGCGGTAGAAAACGTCTTCGTCCTCTCCCCTTCGCCGCCCCGCGCGCCGCGCTGCGCCGCCACGTACGGCCCTCCCACTTCTCGCCCCCACCTCCCCGTCCCTCTACGAGCTTCTCCCTCGCCGACAGACAGCTCTCTCGCCGTGAGAGGCAGTTCGGGGAGTTGGGCAGCGCAGGGTAGAGCAGGGCAGAGTCGTTTCTGGTCTTTCGCTGCGAGGAACTATAACCCATAAGGCAGCATAGCGGAAAACCCGACGAGTAACGAAATATATATATATATATAATATATTTTTTTTTCTTTCATTCTCTCTCTCTCTCTCTCTCTCTCTCTCTCTCTCGGTAGTGTGGAGTGCGGGTTTTTTTTCGAGCCAGTGAAACTCTACGGGTGCGCAGGGGGAACGTGAGAAAAGAGAAGAAAAAAAAACGGAATAAAAAAAAAAAACGAAAACGCGAGAGAATAATTTTTTTGATTCCGCGACGATTCATATAAAACTCGAAGCGGAGGAGGTTTGTTGAGAAGGAAAGGAGAAGTTTGGAGGAAAAAAACAAAAGGAACGAAGGAGGAAGAAAAAGAAGGAAGGCGAGGAGAACGAAGTGGTGGCCACGCGATTTTAACCACGCGCAGCTATGTCCAACGAGGAAACTTCCGCCGACCGCAATGTCGAGATCTGGAAGATCAAGAAACTCATCAAAAGCCTCGAGATGGCGAGGGGGTTAGTCGAACTTTTCTTACCGTTTTTTTATAACCGACAATTTTTTTTTTTTTCGATTTTTTTTTGTTTTTTCGAATTTTTTTTTTTACCATATTTTTTTTACGAGAGTTTTTCAGGTCGTCGAGGATCCTCGTAGGGCGGCATATGCTCGACGTGTTTCGAGATTGAACATTTATCGGAGCATGGCTTTTCGGATGATCTCGCAGGAGCTCCGAGCTCGGCGAGGCTTTCAGGCATATGGTCCGAATCGTGCAGCTCCGGCGCTGAGTTTCGAATCCGAGGCACGCGCCGGTGTTGCTCTGAAACGCTACATTTGTCAAAAAAATTAGAAATTTTTTGAAATATTGAAATTTTTTTTTTAAACTATCAAAAAAATGTATGTTGGGAAAAAATGAAAATCGAGAATTTTTTAATCGCCATGGATTTTTGAGATTCGGAAGGAAAAGTTTGCCCACCGAGGCGATTGCAAAGTTCGCTCCGATTTGGCAGAGCATCCGGTGCTGCGAGGTTCAAGGTCGCCGCGGCGCCGTCCGACCTACTTTGCCCTCCGCACTGAAATTCTCAGAGCGAATCTCGCACGAATGACGATGGTTTTTTTAATTCTTTATTTTTTATTTTTTTCTAATTTCAGGAACGGCACCAGCATGATTTCCCTCATAATTCCGCCGAAGGACCAGATTTCTAGAGTCAGCAAAATGCTGGCGGACGAGTTTGGCACTGCGTCGAACATAAAATCACGCGTCAATAGATTGTCCGTACTCGGCGCCATAACGTCGGTCCAGCATCGACTAAAGTTGTACACTAAAGGTAACAAGAAATTGACTTATTTATTTACTTATTTATGGGACAAGCGTTCGACAATGTTATAATACAACCAGTAATTCGTTGTAAAATTTATAGATGAGCTAATAATATTCACAGACACAAATCAAAAGTTTATATAATTACCTGTACAATTCTGTAATTATTTTTATATTGTGACACGTTTTTTTCGTTGATTTTTCAGTCCCTCCAAACGGCCTGGTGATATACTGCGGTACGATCGTGACGGAGGAAGGAAAGGAGAAAAAGGTCAACATCGACTTCGAGCCCTTCAAGCCTATAAACACCTCCCTCTATTTGTGTGATAACAAGGTAAAAAATTAATAAGAAATATAGGAAAACATCGAAAATCTGCTGAAAACTATCGTGGATCGATATAAATGTTATTTTATTATTTCTTTATTTATATTTTTATCTTTGTTGTCCGTGAAGAACTTTCTACATACATATTTTTGTTTCAGTCTCCAAATATAATTTTGAAAGGCACCGTGCGAATATAACTTTCCCATCTACATAATAAAAATTTAATACATTTCGATATACGCTAGACAACGGTAATAAAATACCAGAAGATATAATGAAATCACGGCTGCCACCGAAAGAGAAAAAACTATTTATGTTTTCGGCTAATTCGCCGGAATTGAAATTTGTATTGGTTCCACTTAGTAGTCGAACAGCGTGCTGCTGTTAGTTAAAATAATGAATGATTATTAACGGGTGTTCATTTAATCGGCATAAATGTTAATTCACTGATATACTCGTTCCACCGTAGTTGCGAAGAGGGAGTTTGCACTTAATGGCGTAACGTCCTTTTCGCAGCAATGGTACAGAAAATAAAAGAAAAATTATTCTCCGCTGATAGCAAGAGTCGAATTTGTGAGACCTTTGCGCCTGTCTATTATCAGACATTAATATTTTATTTTTCAATTGATATTTTGATCTTTATTTATTTGTTATTTATTTGGAGTGGTTTCCATGTTGGTCCGGAAAAAAAATTAATTACAAACATTTTCATCGTTTTGATTAATATAAAAGAAGGCGGCAACACTTCGAAGGCGAAAAAGAGAAGGGTCACTTCCGTTAAAAAGTATCTCCTATGTGAAGGGCATGTGAAATGCTGCGTTCGGTGACGATATGCGTTGCCTATTTTCTCTGACACTTGGTATTTCCGACTAAAGCAATTCAGACTTTTTTTATCCTACGAAAGTACGATTTTTTTATTCGTTTCATCGATATATAAACTTATCGCGGAAAAAATAGGTAAGGCACATTTTTCACGTGACCTTAAGCCAGTTCATCCCACCTGTGTGATGGTGATAAGAATAATAATAATGATGATAATGAAAAAGATCTCAAGGCGGTTAAAAATTATTATTCGATCGTTAAAAAGTTTATTCGTCTGTTTTTTTTTTTTTTTTTTTATAAATTATAAACGATGCAAATGTCGAGACCTTTGACTTCTTCAAAATATAAAAAATATATATAGATTGCCCGTGAGAAAAAAAAAAATATTGCAAAAACTATGTCGTCAGATTGTATTAAATACCCGTCTATATCGCAAAAATTTAGGAATATTTCATTGAGTCATTAAAAACACACAAAACTTCAACGGTCCAATAGTTATTCTACCGCCCATCAAAGTATCGAGCTAATCAACATATTGCTCCATCAGTGCTTTAGAAACACCAAAAATCTCTACCCCGCCAAAAACGATTGTTAATTCGTACGAGCAAAGTTTTTACTATAAATGATAGTAAACTTTATTTTTGTTATAAAAAAATCGGTAGTCTCGCGATTACCGAAAACAATCGTCAAGCACCGAGTAGTTCTTTCTGGGTCTTTTGCTGCTACAAATAATTGAAATTTTGAACACTTCAAGACGCACAGCTTTTTATAATACATTATTAATTTTTTAAACTTGATTGTTAAAGAAAATATATTTAGAAACGATGAAAACTTTTTTTTCAGTTCCATACCGAAGCACTAACGGCGTTGCTAGCTGACGACAACAAATTCGGCTTCATAGTGATGGACGGAAACGGTGCACTGTTCGGCACGCTGCAGGGCAACACGCGCGAAGTACTCCACAAGTTCACGGTCGACCTGCCGAAGAAGCACGGTAATTCCGATTACGCAATGTGCGAGATACGTACGCGCGATAGTCGGTCGGCCGGCCCGTATAGTCCCCAGAGGGTCGTATTTAGCCGACGCTATTTACGCACCGAGCTCGCTAATTAGTTACAACACCACTCAAATAAAACATAACATTTGTTACTAATCCCGATCTTTTTGATAAATTTTAATTACAAATACCATCGACAATTATTTGAATACAACTCGACAACGAGTTACGAACGTTAACAGAAAGTGCAGAAAAATTAGACTTCTTTTTTTATTTCATTGGCGACGGTACTGCACCTGTGCGAAAGCAAGTGCATTTTTAAAATTTATTTATTAAAATTATGTATGATAATCGACGATTTCGTGCAAACAAACGCTCTTTATTTTTTATCAGCAAGATAAAAGTCGTATAAATAATTTCCACGCAATTCATTGATTGTAACGGTGTTGCGAGCGTGTAATATAATCCCCAGGTCCGAATATTAAAAATTGTGGGAGCTCCAGTTTCGTTTTATATACAAAAAAAAATAATTGAAGTTCTACCACAATTTGTTACATTCGAAGGTGGGAATTTTTAAATACGATCGGTTTTTGAACACAGTCGAACTTTCCAACACCGTTACGATCGACTAAATGCGTGACATTTTTTATCCATTATCATTTAAAAAAGTTAAATGATATAAGCAATGTTTAACATTTTCCGTCCTGATAGATTATTATATTATAAGTTTCTGTGGTTCGTGCTTTCCCTTTAGAGGGCCTCGGGGATTTTTTTAAACAGAAAAAAGGTCTGCCGGCTTTCGAGTAAAACTGGAACAGACTGTTTTAAGTTACCCATTCGTACATTCCCTTAAGAGGGCTAAAAATACCGCGCTGAAAGTTGTCACTGCTCCCCTGTGGTTTCCCTTAAGACAGTAAAACAAGACAGAAAAATCTTTAACGGAATCAGGAATAATTTTTAGTGAGTTTCCATAATACATTTTTTTTCAAATAGTTAAACCTTATTCGCAGGTAGAGGAGGACAGTCAGCCCTTCGTTTTGCTCGGTTGCGTATGGAAAAGAGACATAACTACGTTCGCAAAGTCGCCGAGGTTGCCACTCAGCTTTACATCACAAACGACAAGCCTAACATCGCGGGACTCATTCTCGCCGGTAGTGCGGATTTCAAGACGGAGCTGAGTCAGTCGGATATGTTCGATCCTGTACGTAGATCCATCAGTATTTTATCATAATTACAATCATTAATCAAAAGTCTATTTTTTATCACTTTATAGTAATTTAAAAAATAATTACCTTTTTCTTGTAATAAAAAAAAATCTTTTAATTAATTTAATTTTGTCTGTTGCAATTTTTTGTTGTAATTCTTGTTGTAATTTTTCCGCAGAGATTACAAGCTAAAGTGATCAAACTGGTGGACGTCTCGTACGGTGGTGAGAACGGTTTTAACCAGGCGATCGAGCTCGCCGCCGAATCGCTGCAGAACGTGAAATTCATTCAAGAGAAAAAGCTCATAGGTTAATTGGATTTTCTTTCCTTCGCGTAATCGAATTTTACCGCATTAGCTTGGCTAATTGTCTTTACTATAATGTATCAATTAATCCTATTTCAGGACGTTACTTCGACGAGATATCGCAAGACACGGGAAAATATTGTTTCGGTGTCGAGGATACCCTTCGCGCGCTTGAATTGGGAAGCGTCGAGACCCTAATCTGTTGGGAGAACCTTGATATTCAGAGATACGTGCTTAAGAATCACACGAACGCGGAGGAAAAGGTGCTGCATCTAACGCCCGAACAAGAAAAGGACAAGACCCATTTCACTGACAAAGAGGTACATTTATTCGGTTATTTTTATTTTTTATTTTACTCTTACCATAATAATATGCTATTTACGAGATTTAAATATACCATGCAGCATTATCGTTGATGATTATCGTTTTTATTTTTTTGCTTCCTCATAGAGTGTGTTTAAACCAGATTTGCAAAATGAGTTACAAAAAAATAGATAAAAAATTTCCTCAAACGACGAAGTCACCAAATTCCGTTAGCGATTTACTTCAATACATTTTGTAGAAAATTTTGAAGGTTTCAATTTAATGAGATTTATTAGGCATTTTTTTATGTTACGAAAGAAGGTGCGCAGTAATGGCCATACGGTTCATTTATTATAATTTTGCGCATAATCTTTGCTTCCTCCATGAGGAAGCCATGTGCAAATTATTTATCATTATTAATATAAGACTATATTTTTCTGTGTGAAAAAATCGACAATTTTTTATCGCAAAACACAACAAAAAAACACCGGAAATGATGTTCTACTCGACGAAGGATTTTAAAAAAATTGGCACTGACGATCGTGTATTTTTGTTTTCTTTCAGAGCGGCGTAGAGCTTGAATTAGTCGAGAATCAACCCCTCCTTGAGTGGCTCGCAAACAACTACAAGAGTTTCGGCGCGACCCTAGAAATAATAACCGACAAATCGCAAGAAGGTTCCCAATTCGTCAGAGGTTTCGGTGGTATCGGAGGTGAGCATTCGTTTTAACTTGACGACTACCAGTAAATCAACACTGAAAATCCTCCAAACGAGGTCAAAGCTGTTTCTCTCCGAACAAAAAAAAATTGTATTACGAAGCGTTTAGCAAAAAAAAAATCTTGCAAACGCACGAGATATATTAATCGTGCAGTTTGTCGTATTTTCTGGGTGTATAGGAATCCTCCGCTACAAAGTCGATTTCCAGTCACTGCAGGCCGACGAGCCTCTCGATGACGTTGACCTCGACGATTACTAATTACTCAACCGTCAAAACAGACACAAAAAAAACAAAAACAAAAACGTATTCAGATTTGAATCCAGGTAGACATTTATCTGTCTCTTTGAGTGCATTCATTCGTTATTATTATTACTATAGTGTAATTCGTGTATTACATTCGTAGACATTTCTATTCAATTTTTTTTTCTCCATTTCTTCCATTTTTTCTTCATCTCCATTTTTTTCTTTCAATTTTTTTTCAAAATTTTATCGGAAAAAAAGAAAGATGATTCTCTCGTATGCCGATCGCATTCGATTTTCTTTTCTCGTTCACCGTGCCTATAGCACAAAAACAAAAAATCTCTATACGATGATTCCTTTTCATATTTCTTCGTCGAACTTTCCGCTGGCTCGTGAAACCTCGTAATTACGGGCCATAAACATCCGACGAGAATAAAAAATAGCACTCGTGATTTTTCAGTTTTTTCCGTTCTTCGTATATTTTTTATATTTGTTTATTTTAAAATCTTTCATTCTTACACATATTGCATTCGCCACATTTTCCGGCTCATCGTGCCAGTGGCACAAAAAACATCATCGAACGATTTTTTTATTTCTCATCTTCAAATTTCGTCGGCTCGCCGAACGTCGTCATTATTCGTGGAAACCTAAAAAAAAAACAAAACAAAACGATTATCAGTTCTCGTATTAACTCCCCGAACTCATCAAACATTTTTTTTCTCTACCATCGATCGTTCGCTAATAAAATCCTGTTATCTGTTATTGTTACGATTTATCGCTTACGTTTTTTTGCATGATAGACGAGTGCCTGTTGGTAGAGTTATGTTTAGCGAGTGTAGAGAACAATCGACCGTAGTCTTTCATCGTTCGTTCATGTCGATTTTTTTTTTTTTTTTTTTTTTACAAAAAAATATCAATTTGACGCATGACTTACCTGTATGAGCTCAATACAATGCCAAATACGACGAAGAAGTCTTCAGAGATTTTTTTTCATACCGGAAGCTTGGCTTTTTAAAAATGTTTTTTTTTATCATTCAAGTAGTTTTTGTAGTTGAAGTTAATTGTATAGTGAATTGCATTTTTCTGAACGTAAAAAAAAACTGACTGTACAAAAAATCTCATGAACGTATTAACGTTTTACTAATCGATTTGTCGTTTCCGTTAGCTCGCACATTGGGAAAGGTATAGTAATTTCTTATTGATCAAAAAGTAAAAAAAAAGTTATCATAAAGTAAAAAAAAATTAATAGTCGACGAGAAAGATTAGTGGGACGATTGAGGTGAATTCAGCGACGCTGACTGGTCGATGGAAATTGAAAAAAAAAATCACAAGTTTTTACAGGACACGCAAAATTTACTCAGCCGCGTTACGAAGAAGGGACGAGTCCCGGACCCGGGAAAATAGCGATTAGGACGAATCCACCAGAATAGAAAAATTTTACCATTTGGCAGGAAAAATGACAAAAATTAAACAAATGAATTCGAATAAGCGAATTTAGACGCACCTAGTGGCGAAAAGCTATGTCGACAAATTAATTGCTAGACAATTGTACTATACATACTCGAGTCGGTGGAAATATTACCAATTCGTTGACGTTTGCTGGTCGCCAGGGGACTAGCCTTCGAACATTACGCACGCACGCGGTCGTATTTTTTTGGAATACGATTTTTGACAAGAAATTTATACTCGATATTTATATTCGACTAAAAAAAATGTAGAAGAAACGAAATTTCAGGGGCTTATGTGGACGAATCACTGCTTTTCACTTGTCCTAGAAACGACATATGAATATCGACAGAAATTCATTGCATAGGCACGAAAATGAATCAATTTCAGTGAATTCGTTTTTAAGAATGACGAGACTTAAAAATGCGTAACAAAAAAAAAATAAAGCGTTTATAGAGTCCTTGAACTCCGTAGGTCGCGACAGTCAATGGTTCATAGGTGTCCGTTTCATCAGTTGTATTTTTGTCCATTCACTAGAAAACATGTCTCTTTGTCACGTATACGTATCAAACGTGTCCATTCGGTGGTTGTTTTTTGGAGTAAAAGTGTTTTCTATATTTAACGAAAGTCTTTTGTCCAGAAAGGTCCACTATTTTTTCTTGCTAACTTTACACTTTTTTTTTCCTTTAAAAAAACTTTTTGTAATTTATTAAAAGTTACAAAACCGTTTTTTAAGAAAAAAAAATGTTAAATTACCAAGTGACAAATTGTGGACGTTTGTGAACGATAAATGTTTGTTAAATGTACAAATCTCTTTTACCGTGTAACGTGTTTGTTCACTTCGTCGTCCGATCATTGGATGATTTCTTGTTTATATTTATTTCTCGAAATCCATTTTGTACAGTAGAATCTCGATTATCCGAATCGGCTGGGACCGCAGATCGTTCCGATTAACGAAAATTCGGATAACAGAAGGCTGTGCTGTGTTAAACGATCTAGCGCGATACATATATAAAAAAATTCTAGTACGCACATATTTTTTAAAATCATTAGTTATATGTGAGAACTAACGTGATACGAGTATTTTTTACAATACTCAACGTTAAATTCAAACCAGAGCTGGGCAATATTCTAAACACTCGATGTATTTCAGGTATTTTAAATACGTGTTTTAAGTACTCAAATACTTTTCTGGTATTTTAAGAACTTTTCTGGCCCTTTAGGCGCAAAATACAAAATACTTTTGTGTCTTCTCCATATTAGGGCCGGATGGGATTGACTTTCGGTCCATCCATCAAATCGTATTAATTTTTAAGAGTTACTTTAAAAAGTACAAAAAGTATTTTGGATTTTAAATACATGTAGAATTTTGTATTTGGAGTATTTTCGAGTATTTCCCCAGCTCTGCTTGAAACCTTCATCACGAAATCTACAGTTTGGCTCGAACGTGGTACGATCTTTCTTAGTATCAAAGATCGTTGATTTGCTGACTTCACATGAGCGCTAACGATGCGCTGGTATTTCCCTTGTCGAGTTTCGAAAGAATTTCTAATTTTTTTTATTTCCCTCGGTGGAAAAATGGCGATTTTTGCGCACGCTTCGAAAAACCCAATTTTCGCACCTTGTGAAATAAAATTTTAATCGATACTCGTGCGAAAAACGTTTTCTGAACTCGTGTGATTACTTGTCAGAAAAAGTTTTTTCGCACTCGTATCGAAATATACTATTTTTCCACCGTAAATAAATTATGCTTGCGCTCAGATGTGGACGGACAAGACGTTGAAATCATAACGCACTAAACTTGGAGTCTATTAGATTAACGAAAATAAATTTTGAATACATGTGAATTTATTTGCTCGATCTGAAAAAACTTATAAATACTGCGCATCTATGTGAGTTCGAGCGTTCTTGAAAAGGCTTGAACTGGCTTGATGTTTGTAACGCGCAACGATCTAAGGACAAGAGGACTTCGCGCAGTAGTTCGGATATTAGAAACTTTGTCCGAATCGGCGGCAGTTCGGTTAACAGAGGGTTCGGAAAATCGAGGTTCTACTCATGGTGGCCGCGGTCAGGGAAAACCGGGAAAAGTCAGGGAAACAAAAAATTGGTCAGGAAATCAGGGAAAAGTCAAGAAATCTCAAAATTGGTCAGGGAAAAAGTAAATTATTGCCGAACCTTCTAGAAATAAATAAAAAGTACTTAAAAGGAAGCCTTTAAAAAAATAGCGATAATTTCGAAAAAAAAAGAATTAAACATTATACAACAATTAGACATTTTCATTTGGATCATTAATTTTTTAAAATATACGTCGTTAGAAGTTTGGTCAGGAAACATTTTTAATAGGACATTAGTCAGTGAAAAGTCAGGAAATTTTTTTCCGGGGTAAAAACGGCTACCATGCTACTGTAACCGTAGAGACAAATCGATCAAAGCTATGTGAAGACTTCGCTGCACTAAAAATTTCGTGACGATATTTCGTCGAAATCTCAAGGGCCATCGTTGTCGTTATTCGCTGTGGAGGCTGGAGAAGTTCTCGTAACTGTGTAAAAGTGATAAAACAGCAACCTATGATTTTCAACAAGCCTGAAGACCCAAAAATGCATACTCAAATCGCTCAATGTAAATTTTCAATTGTGGTGAATTTTCATATATTTATAATTTGTGATCCCGTGAGAATTTGTATACTCCCCTGTGGGATGAAAATCGGAAAAAAATGGGCCGTATGGAGGGTGCTGAGAACATTCATTGTGCATAGTGATAATGCCGAAAAGTTATAGTGCATAATAATTATGCCGAAAATTGTAAAACATAATGATCATTCGACAAATAATCAAAAAAACTTTTTTCCCCCGACTACGATAAAATAACTACATTCCGTGCAACACGGACGGAAAATATACTATTTTGCATGTGAGGTTCATTTTTCATCGATTCTTCTGAATACATATGGATTTTTTCAGAATTTTCTTATTGTGAAATGTTTGCTTTTGTATTTCTTTAAAGGGTCACAGGGTAAACCGGCCAATTAATGGACAGTTAAGTGGACGAAAAAGCCAATGAATAGACGTTTTTTATGCACGTGCTCTTATGGAACGTGTTCATTCATGGGCTGGTTTACCCTATTTGTGAATGTGTTCGCTCTTCAATCCGAAAATTTTTCAAATGTAATTTGGCCTCTTCACTACGGAGCCAAATCCAATATTCGTGATTTTTCATCAATCACTCGAAATAAAATACATTTATATTTCACAGCGATAAGAAAATTCTGAAAGAATTTATAGTTATTCGGAAAAATGAACGAATTCTTTGACATCAATGAGACATAGATTTTCCGATTATTTGTAAATTATCGTTGCTTTTTATTAGATTTTTGAAGTAACTAAACATTTTTAAATGAATGTTCTTAAAATCTTCAACATTCTTGATTTTTTTTTTGTTTTTTTTTCTCATTTCAGGAAGTATCGAAATTCCAACAGAATCAAATTCTTGGTTGACCATGTATACTTAAAACATGATTAATTATTTTTAAAAAAGGCAAATTAACGTTAGCTGTCCTGTAAAAACTTGTAAAAATAATTTTCCAATTTTTGTTGTCGATCTCACTCGTCCGCGTCACATTACATTCCCGTCAATTGATTTCTAATAGAGTTCTCAATGCTTCGCTAATTTCCTTTTTCGGTGTAGTAAAAAATGACTCTTTAATGAATTAATAAGTACCGAAAGCGAAAAAAAAATTTCGATGGATGCAGACATAAAAAAAATAACTACATAATAATAACGATAATCGAAATAACTTGGCACGATGTTTTCAATTAAGTTATACATTTTTTTTCATACGAGAGCTAATAAAAATATTGTTTTCGTGACGTTCGTTTTTCAGGTATTTTGCGGTACAAAGTGGACTTTCAGAGTATGCAGCTGGACGACATTGAAATCGAAAATTTCGATCTGGACGATTATTAAGAATTTTGGAATTGAACGATTAACGAGGAAGTGGATTATAAAGAAAAAAAAACTATCTGTAACACGGACGCAACAGCGAATGAAAAATGCACACACACACAAAACAAATATGCGCGCGCTCGCGTTTCGGTTCTCGTCAGCATCCGGACGAAGAAACTCAGTAGATGTGGAAACAAGAACCGAAAAAGGCGAATCGAAAATATTAATTATTTTCCGAAGGCAAAGTTGAAGGAAATTACTTACCATTTGAATAATTGTCAAAACTATAAGAAAAAAAAAGAATCTTCGAGAAAGGACATTGAGTGTATAAAGATAGTTCGATAAGAATTTTAAGGTAGTGGAAACCCAAATCGAACCCAAAAAACAAGGACAAGATTTCATCATGAAAAAAAAAAGAAAAAAAACTACAAAGCAGAAAAAAAAGAAAAGGGCAAGAAAAAAACGAATGGCAACTCGAAGACTGTGACACTTAATTAAGCCAGCTTGAATACCTGCCTACTACAATAAAACAAAAAAAAAATACCGAAAAAAAGAAAGAAATATTATAATAGCGTTTGTCTCGCGAGGCGTTCGATGTCAGAATACACGAACGCCACGATTACGATATTAAGATATTAATTAATGTAATCTCGTTGAATAGTGGGCGAGAAAAGCGTTTCACGATCACGAGATTTTTTCGTTGGTGAAATACAGTTAATTGCGCGATTTTTTTTTTTTTCTTGATCTCTGAAGATTTTTCTTTCTTCGATGTTTAAAAATTTCCCGCGTGACCATATTGTCACCGAGCACCGCCGCCGACGACGATCGCTACTACACTGTACAGTAAAGATTATAAATTTTCCGAATAACGCCGCGAATTATTTATCGGCTCTCTTTTCTTTTTATGACCTTACGATTTAATTTTGTTTTTCGCGTATTGTCGCGCAACTCTTGGCAAAAAAAATCTCGTAAAAAAAAACTATCTGTACCCACATGTTCGCGAGCGAGAAAATAAGAGTGCGAGAAATTGTCGTCGAAACAACACCAAAAAAATGTCTTCATATTTTTTCTGATTTTTTTCTGATTGTTGATTTTTTTTCTTTCTTTTTCTTGTTTTTTGTTCGAGCATCGCAATTATATGGAACAGTAATAAAATGGTTATTCTGTGACTAAAAAAAAAATTTAACTGATGGCGAGATAAAATAATTGGTAAAATATTGCAAATTTTTTTTTTATTTCTCATTCATAATCATTTTTCTTCACTATCTTATTCGCGAAAGATACTCGATTTTTTCCGCCTCTTCTCATGTTCTTCAGCTTTTTGTCGGATATATTTGCGTGTATGTAAAGATGTGTCCGTGACGATGGGTGAATTGAGAGAAAAAAAATGAAAAAAAAAAAAAAACAGTGCAATTCGTGAAAGTGTGTGTCGTCTTCTGTCGAATAATTAAGGGATAAGTTTGAATCGCGAGGGTGATCGACGAAGGTTTTTGGGTGACGATGCGTGTTTCTTTTTTTTTTTCGTCGAGAATATTTTCTAATCCGCAAATCAATTTTCCGCGACGCGTTTGTAGCCGATAAATTTTAATCAGCTCGTACGAAAACCTTCGTAAATCCCTAATTATGGACTCGCTGCCGTTGTATATCATTATCGGTTTTGCCAGCAGTATTTTGTATCAATGTCCGTTCGACACTGTTTCATTTCTTCGATGTTCCGATGCTTAAAACTTACTTTTTCGTCGTCCTCGTACGTGTTTTATGAAAAAAAAGAAAATGAAAGATAAACAAACATGTCGTTAAAATTCGCAACTAGCACTTTGTCGAAAAAAAAGAAAAAAAATATTGAGAGAAAAAACAAATCATGTTGAGATCGCGTTATTTTTTATCAACGAAAGTGAGGAAGAAAAAATGAAATAACGAATATCCGATTGAATCGTGTCATGTAAATAATTAAATAATACGATCGCGCAACAATAATTAAGGACGAGGGGAAAAATGAGAGAAATAAAGCAAAGTGTCCTGGCTGGTCGCAGCAGCATCGCTCGATATTTTTCACACGATCTTAAGAAAAGAACAAAAAAACACAAAAAAAAACAAAAACGAAGGAAAATGATTAAAAACAAAAATGCTATATGTCTTGTTAAAATGAGTATTCAAGAGTGCTGGTGGTGACGAGGCACATTCCAACGCATGATGATGATTAGTAATGATTAAAAGAAAACAAAAAAATATATATATAACGATGAGATATATTCTCGTTCGATTAATTAAACAATCGTAAAGAGGTGATAGCGAATCATATATTTTGATCAGATCTATCAACAGCCCATGTTCCTGAACTTAACTTAAAAAAAGAAAAAAAAACAATCCTTCGATTTTCGTCGTAATCCCATTTGAAGCATTTTCCATTTTACAAACAAACAAAAATGCTATATTCCTTACAGAACTTGAATTCTGCGGATATGGAAAAAATATTTCAGATTTAAAAATCACGAACTCAAGCCGAAAGACGGGAAATTAGTTGCGCTCGTAAAACAACAGAAATTATTCGAATACCACCAATCATACGTAAGAAAAAATACTGCGAATATTAGGGATAACCGGAAAGTGCCCATGGATTTATTGATCTATCCCCGCCTCGATAAAAGAAATAGTATAGTATTTAACAAAAAGTAAAAATCGGACGGCACGTAAAACTTGGTTCGATTTTCTATAATTCAAGTTTTTCCGATGACAGTCAAAATTGATTTCTTTTCTGCGAAAAATGATTCTATACTTGGCACAATTACAATTTCGTCGAAAAACTTAATTACAAGTTCATTATTCAATACGCTCATGTTTATAGATCTACACCACCGAAGTGGGCCGTTCTAATAAAAACAGACGTATATAATTAATTAACGTCTTACGGTCGGTGGACTCTGGATGAGACTGGTAATGAACCTTGCCGTAACATAATACTTGATACCGGTCAAGGAGAGATGCGAATCGCACCCCGATAAACCCACTGCACACGGGAAACAAAATTTGGATTCTTTTTAAATACGCTTTTAGGTAAAAATTTATATTATTTTACATTTTCGTTTTTTCTCTAATTTTCACAGATTTTTTCTCTGCATATTCAATCTATAAAAAAAAAATAATCAAATCAAAAGCTTATCGAAAAATGTTTCCATGCGTAACAATGATCCGTGGGAAAAAAAGTGACTCAGAATCTACAAATGTATCGAAAGTATATTGCCATGAATGCCGATAGCTCGAGATTAGGTGCCAGCTCGAGTTTCTTTTCGTCGGTCACAGTAGCCCAGAACAAGTTAAAGCTGCTGCGTTTCGTCTTGTCTCTCTACGATTTAATTAGCTAATATCACGAAGCGCGCGGGACCGTTCGATAATTCCGATCGGATCGCCTAAAACGGACTCAGCCGGTAATAACAACTACTTAAATTTTTTTTTTCCTGAACCGTGCCGAGATCTTCCGCGAAGAACCGAACTATCAACCCTGGGCTCAACTGTTAAATGAACCAAGAATAATGGATTACAGTTTTCATTACCGACCAACTCCGTTTCGTGTGGCTCTAAGACGAAGGAAGCAAAAGAAACTCAATCGATATCAGAAACTATAATGAATTTTTTTTATGCGAATTTTTTCGGGAAAAATGAAAATTACAGTAGACGGTAATTTCGCATCAGACTCGAATTTCCTTTAAAAAAATTAGCACCCTCGAGAACAGTTAATTGAAAAAAAAATCAGCTCTCTTGAAGGTGACGATAAGCCGTGATTTTTCCTCAAAGAAATTCGCACCATTAAAGAAAGTTCATTACAGATTTCGTTGCCGATCGAGTAATTCCGCTTAGTTTTAATTTTTTTATATATAAAAAAATCTTACATAGTATGTACAAAAAATTATTGTAAAAAAAGTATCAGTCTCAAGAGTCCCCGGTACCGGAGTCGGGTACGCAGAGATTGATATTAGCGTCGTTGGCGACGGATCCGATGAACTTTTCTTCGCCCCCTCTTATCGACAGTTTCGCTCCGACGATGTCGCTCTTCTCGTCCATCATCGCCGCCCTCACCCAGTGGGAGCCGCTGCATTTTTTGCAACTGTACGACGGTATTCTGTCGAGGCTGACAGTCCGGTTGCCGCAATCCGAGCACTTGAAGAAACTCTTTACGGCGTCCATCACCCTGAGCGGATGTTTCTGCTCCTTGCACAGATCCGACGCCGAGAACGCCGTGTACTTGCATATCAGGCATTTCACGGCTTTGCAATCGACCTTGAAAGTCGTCATCATTTTCTCCTCCATTCTCTCCTTGACCTCGAGTTTCTCGAAGTACTTCTCCTTCTCCTCGTTCTGCGATTTTTCCACGAGATCCACGTGTGCCGATTTGGCCTCCATAATCTCCTTGAATTTTTCGTCGATGCCGTTCGCCGCTTTCTTCGCCGCTCGCTGACTCTCCTCCTCAGCCTCCTCGACTTCCCTGCGTCGCTTCGCACCGGCCTCGATTTTCTTCTCCTTGCTCTCGCGAATTTTGTTTGGATTCGATTGCCTCAGGTTGCCGTTCTCCTTGATCCATCGCATGGCGTTCAGGCGAGCCGACGTTACGTGTCTCTTCGTTATCGGCTCCGAGAAGTCTATACTTCCGTTTCGCAGCCCCGCCCCGAGACGGGGGACCGGCAGACTCGGAGAAGAAGTTGAAGCTATGCGACTGGTTTTCGGATTCTGTGACGGTGAGTTTGAATTTTTCGCTATTGGCTCCAAGAGGTCTGCGCTTCCGTCTCTTACACCTGAGCCCCGAGGCGGAATCGGCATTTTTGGAGAAGACATTGAAGCTATTCGTGGCTTTTGGGACTCCGGGGAAATCGAAGCCATCCGGCGAGTTTTGGAGTTTAGCGACGGAGAACTCGAATTTTTCGACACTGGCTCGGAGAAGTCTATGATTCCATCCACACCCGAGCCCAGACGAGGAACTTTTGGAGAAGAAATCGAAGCTATGCGACTGGTTTTCGGATTCTGTGACGGCGAGTTTGAATTTTTCGCTATTGGCTCCGAGCGGTCTGCGCTTCCGTCTCTTACACCTGAGCCCCGAATCGGCGTTTTTGGAGAGGAAATCGCAGCTATCCGCGGCTTTTGGGACTCCGATGAAATCGAAGCTATCCGACTGGTTTTGGAAGACTGCGACGGGAGGCTCGAATTTTTCGAGGAAGAAACCGAACCTGCACTCCTTTGGGACTTCGCCGAAACGGGGCTTGAAGCGTTCGCAGGATTCAGACCGGAAGCTTCCGAGGGCTTTACGAAGTTCATCTGTTGCCCGCCAACGTTCCATCCCCGCAGTTTGTTGAGCCTCTCGAGGTCCTTTTTGACCTGATGAGTCGTCAATTCGACGGCGCAGGCTTTCTTCTTCTTTTCATCCCGATTCTCGATCTTCGGCTCCCGATCAGGCAGCACCGTCGCTCCCTTCAGAAGAGCCAGTCTCGCGGAATCCTTCTCGTACAATTTCTGATTCCTCTTGGCCAGAACCGGCGTGAAGTTCTGATTGAGACCCTGCGCGTAGATACCGGCGGGCGGTGCTTTCTTCTTCTGGCCGAGGGACGAAGAGAAACCCCGACCGCTCGCGTTCGACTGAATGTCCGCTCGTCTCGAAGCCTTGCCGTACTCCTGCTTCACGTGATAAACGCAGTACTCGCATCTCGAGAGATTCACGATATTCGAGCAAGGCTCGCCGTTCTTCTTCGACGATTTGCATTTACCCATGTCTCGCGAATTACCAAGAATCATTATCTTCTGAGCGTTGTCGACCGAGAGCGTGGCCTCGTCCGCGTCGTCCCGCGACTCCATAACGCTCGGATTCAGCACACCCACCACCGTGCCTGTAGTAGTTTTCCAGAACAATTTGTACGCCCCGCTGAAGAGAAATACCGAGACGGTCGACAATTTCTCCGACAGGTCGCTCAGCTTCCAGATGCAGTATTGGTTGCCCTTTTGGGAAGTTTTCGTCGCGGAACGGTTTATCAGCACTCCGGCTATTACCCAGTCGGCGCGCGTGTTCTCCGTTGCCAGGTGGCTCTTCGCTCTCGAGACCGTCACGGCGGTTCTTCCCCGCATTCGCTCCACCAGCTGCGCCGACGATATCAACGGCTTTACGAGACGCAGCCCGAATATCGGATCGCTGTAGACGTCCTTCGTTTTGGGTGGAAAAAAATCTGACGACGTTTTGGCCTTCGGTACGACGAGACCCAAGGCATCGAGGCTGCTCGCCGACGCACCGGGGCGTTCCAGGATGCGTTTTTCGCTCCTCGGCGGAAGCTTGTCGACGGACTGGGTGTTCTCTTTTTTCAACAAATTCTTCAAATCTCTGCCGCAGTCGGAGTAATTCTGGGATTCGAAGTCTCGCTTGTCCTCGTCGTCCGAGGAATCTACGTCCGCTTCGCGAACCAGGCTTACTCCGACGTTGTCCTTCGACGATCTCGTTGGCACACCGGACGTGGCAGTTTCCTGCGAGTCGAGAAAATTGAAATTCAACTCTCTGAGAGTGTTCTTCTTCGGGGAAAGCTCGTCGGCATTCGCCAGAAGGTCGTCCAGCATGTCGCCCATGTCAGAATCGTTGTCGCTCTCCATGTTTTTTGTTTCTTTTTTTTTTAGTTGGCGATCTGAAATTTTTTTTGTCTGTAGTTATTTATATGATTTTTATGCAAATACAGTAGAACCTCGATTTTCCAAACCCTCTCTTATGCAAAGCGCTGCTGGTTCGGATTAAATTTCTACTATCCAACCAATTGTGCAAAATTCTCGTATCCTTACATTGTTGCGCGCTACAAACAAGCCAATTCAAGAAGCCTTGAGCTTACATAGACTTACACAGCACTACGGTAAATGCACATCAGTTGTATGCGCAGTATTAATTACTTTCTCAGCCAAGTAAATACACACGTATTCAAAATTTACTTTAGTTAATCTACTGGTCATTGTAGTTTAGTGCATTACGGATTCATTGATCGATACGGTGGATATTGTTACTATTATTAAAATGGTTTTTTTAATAAATTTTTTTTTGAAGACAATGCGAAATTTTTTATTTTTCTTAGTTTTTTCTTAGTTTAGTAAGAAATAAAGTTGGATTGGCGTTGATAATTTCAAGCTTACCTCTATCGCGCTCGGGTTTCCGGGTTATTTAAACGTGATTCATAACCTCCTTCAAAACTTCGCCGTGCGCTGTTCCAGATGACTAATTTTTAGTTATCTTTCGGTCGTTAATTGTCGAAAACGTAAATAATTGCTTAAACAATCATTCGACGATTGGAGTTTGGTTTTGGCAAATTTTCATTAAACTATTAGAGAAAATCGTACGTCGAACTTTATTCCTCGAAGAGCCAAGTTTTTGGCGCGAAAATCGGCAAACCTCGAGACGTCGTCTAGTGTTTTTTTTTTTTTTTTTTTCTTTAGTTTCATCAAATTTGGCGCTAGCAAAAACTTCCGAAAAAGTTTTTTTTATACTCATTTTTTTCTCGTCGATTATTGAAAACGGTTCTTGCACTTAAAAATTAATAATATCATTTAAAAAAATGTATTTATTTAAATTTATTTATTTAAGTGAGCTTTTTTTCGGTCGTGGCGTTTATACGCCTCGAAGAAAGAGGCCACAGTAAATTTTTAATCATTTTTTAATCGTTAATGACTGATTGTACCTAATCACCATCAGATCATAACCATAATAAATGAATTAATTGTTCATTAAACCCTTGATTTTGCTGTTTAAAAGGTCATGTCTATTTAATGTTGTTAATTTACCGGGAAACGATATTAGCTACTATTTGTACATAGACTCGAGCGATATTTTTTATATGCAAATATATATATTTTTAAAATTAATTATTAATATTTATATTATAATAATTATATCCTTAAATGTATTATTAGTCAGAAATTACCATACGACTATGTCGTCCGTAGCCGCGGTTAAGCGGCCGGTCATTCCCCGTGCTCTTCGACCGATCATTTGCCAACGCGCCTCACTGTTTCTATCCGAGCGTCCCTATTCGTGGTTCATACACGCAAGGAGAGAGGGAAGCCCGAAAGGATAATTTTCGATCGATTTTCCAACGATTTATTATCAAAAACATAATTCACTCTCAAACTTCTCATTAGGACTGTCATTATCTCAGTTCGGATTCTGCTCAATAAAATTATTTTTTCCAATCTCAAAAATCGACTCGCTAAACTAACGCTTTTTTGTCGCGAAACTTCGATCAACGCCATCTGCCGTTTTTTCCTCGAACTTCAAAAAGTTCCCCTTTATTTTATAATGCAGACGGTGCTGGTCGCATTTTCCAAACGGCCTCGCGTCGAGTTTGCGTTCCAGCGAGAGATAATTATTTGTTTCAAGCCATTGCGCTCCATTTGTTTCTGTTGTGCCGCGTTTCCCGCCACAACGGGCAAGGCGTGTGCGCCAAAGTTTTCGGCGCCAAATGGTGTAACATCTTGCTTGTTGTCCACCACCGGCTGCTCACAAGGGGCAGCGCGTCTCCACGGATTTTTATCTCTGTCAATCGGACAACTTTTCCGCGAACACAACGAGAACGTGAGTTAATTATTTATTTATTCTATCAATAATCGCTATTCGATATTTATCGGCAGTTCCGTTTTATTATCTGAGCCTCGGGAAACGGTTGTCGGATCGAGCCACGCGTTGATCGACCAACTTTTGCGTGGCTCGATCGATGATTTTTCCTTCCCGCAATATTTCGTCGCGTCTACCTTGCACATTAAAAAAAAAACATTTTCTCGAGAAATAACGACGTTAATCGTAAAAAGAAAAAAAAGCAAACAAACAAAATTTCAGCAATCAACAATTTTGCATTTTGCAATATTTTCTTTTTGGGCGCGTTTTTATTTTTTTTTTCTTTTTTTTTTAATATTACTTTATTTACAATTTGGCGATTTGGCAGTGAACAGGAGTTTTTGGAAGGTTTGTAATATTTTTTTTTCTTTTTTGTTCACAGACAGAGGTGTATACACGGCTGAACTATGCTCAGCGTCTCAACGGCCACCGTCCATCGGACGATACGGCCAAAGACCCCTGAGTCCAGTCCCAGTCCTCCGTCTCTGGGTATGCCAAAATGTTTCTATCTGTTGGATGCTTTTCTGCAGCGAGAAAGTCACCGATGCACGCTTTGTGAATTTTTTTTTGTGAAAAAGCTCAGCGACAATCATTCGTTGTCAGTCTAATTTAATGCACAACTTTTCGAATCGTGAAACCAAATTGTTTTCTCAGTTAAAAATTGTGTCGGATGAAATAATTTCTCATTATAACATGGTGGCTGCGCTCTGGGAAAACTGGGAAAAGTCAGGGAAAAAAATCTTGGTCAGGGAATTAGGGGAAGGTCAGAAAATTTCAGAATTGGTCAGGAAGAAAGTAAATTCCTTAACCAATTCTAGAACCTTCTATAAATAAATAAAAAGTACATAAAAGGGACGCTTAAAAAACAAATAAAAATACAATTGAACATTAATACAATAATTAGGCATTTTCATTTGCATCGTTAATCAGTGTTTGGTCAGTGAACATTTTTAATTGGTCAGTGAAAAGTCAGGGCATTTTTTTGCATGGAAAAACCGGCCACCATGTATAATGTTAGGAAGTTTGGATTGAGAAAGAACGTTGTTCCTACCAAGTTAACTAAAGTTGCCCAAAATTTAGTTTGTTAAACTAAATTTAGCAAATTATGTGAATAAATTTTGTTTCGATATAAATGCTCAAAAAATGATGAATATGGTGAAAAGTTGTGAAAAGTAAAAAAAAATGTACACAGAAAAAGAATATTTCCTAATTACAATTATCTAAAATTTACTTTAGTTACATCAGTTACAGTTAACAATTATTTAATTCACTATTACATTATCAGTGGTGATGAAGATTCCTAAAAATTCATAGACCAAGTCCAATCACATACCAAATCAGCTTTTCCTCTACTTTTTTTTTCTTTACTTCAATTATTGTGACCGAAGAATTTACGAAATTACTAATTTTCGATTCATCTCTCGTCAACGCATAATCAAAGTTTACACTAAAATCATACTCAATAGTTGTTCCGCTAATAGCCATATTAATAACAATGACAATAATAATAATTATTATTATTATTTCCTTCATTAATTTATTATTAATTGATTACGTACAAACTATTTTGCATTCATTAAATTTTTGTTCGCAGAAGATTATTATTATGTACAATAATTTTCTTAATTATCATTAATATTTATTATATAAGCCGAAACACGAGGACACAACGAAATTTTAAAATCTCACTAGAAGCCATATCATTGTGCCAAATGAATGCCCAAAATATATCTTTTTGTGTTCCTCAACTCGCAGGTCGTAAGGAGAGGCAGTCATGGAACTGCAAGTACACCGTATACTCGAAGCGTCATTGCAGGCAGAGCGCAGCGAGGAAGAAGATAATACCGAGCGGCCGGGAGGATGCAACGATCGGAATCGACGTTCACTGCCAGACCGTTCGTTTCGATCAGTCCACGCTCGAGTCGGTCCACGCCGAGAGGGCCGACGAGGCGCTTCCCGACACTACCGAAGAGACCGACCCCGAAATGTCGTCCCAGCGACTGAAGAGAATTTCGCATCAGACTATCGAAGGGCCACAGCGAGCGGACGAGGAATCCAGGCCAACCAAGCCGATTCCCTTCGTGAAGAGTTCGCAGATGCAGCGTAGCAAATTCTTCAGAACCCGGGAGGATAGTATCGACGAAATCGAGGAGAACAGCTCGAACATGGAAAAATCGGCGGATACCGATGAGCGTCTGAAACACGAGGAAGCGGAGAAAGCCGAGAAATCGAAGGAGATCGCAGCCTCGGAGTCGAAACTCGAAGACGACGATATGAAGAGTATCTTCGATCTGGTGAAACCAAAGGCCGACGAAATCGCCGAGGATCGTAGGGCGGATGAGAAAAACGGTAATGTTCAATCCGCGGTGAAAAACAGGGCCGCTTCATCCGGGCTCTCCGACAGAATGGCGAGGGCTAAAGATTTGTTGAAGGAGCCGGCAACGTCCGTCTATCGGAGCACGGAGGAATTTTCTAACGACGGTATTCCGGGCATACCGGGCGACGACGCGAAAACCGATGTCAACTGTTATCTACCACTGATGAAAGAAAATGGATGGGACTCGGACGTCGAGATATCGATGATGTCGAATCTCCGCGAAGACACCGGCGCGATGGGCGGTCAGGAGAGGCTGAACAATCGTCACTTTATGGACGACGCGGAAACGAACGAGGACAGTCTGCCGTACTATATGATCGGCTTTCCGAATCCTCTCGGTGAAAATCGATGCTGGCTGAACGCCACCCTTCACGCCATGTTCGCGCTTCCTCTGATCGATCATCTCGAGGGCCTCGGACCCGAGGCGCTCCGGAGTGTCTCCGAGCTCACGAAAACTTTCATGGCTCTGCGATTGTTCTGGAGCAAGGGAACAGACTTGAAACCGAGAACGTATCAGACTATTAAGTAAGTTTGTTCTTTCGCTAAGAACGTCTGAATTATCACGGTTGGTGATGAAAAATGTAACTGATTTTTTTTTTTCTTTTTTTTTTTATGGTTTCGAAAAATATTGATCGGAGAAAATTTGAGAATGGTTAAGAGGGTGGTACATTAAAAAAAGTTAAAAACTGATTCAACAGAACCGAAATAATCTAAACGTAAGGCTGAAAATTAAATTTGCACATTGCTTTCCCATTATTTTAATATTTCACAAAATTCCTCCGATAAATCACGTCAACAAACTTTTCACCGTTAAGAAAATATATTGAAGGACTAAAAACTAATAGTAAATAATATGCAAATTAAATTTGCATCTAATTAAAAAAATATATATATATTTATATATAGATCGCTACGCACAAACATTATTGAACCGATGATATTTGTTTCGACAGAACTTTGAAGGAGAGCCTGGGGATTCTGGACGAGTCTTATCCGTCGCAGCGTCAGCAGGACGTCTCGGAGTTTCTTACGATGTTCCTGAACTACGTGAAGACCGATTTCGAGAAGCTCGCAGCACGAAAAGTCGCTTCGGCGAATCAATTGGCGAACAATTCCGAGGAGATGGAAAATATACCGGAGAATATTCAGGGCAGCCGTGCGGTGCCTCGTTCGCCCCAGACGCCCACGAAGCGCCCTCCGCTGGCGGATATATCGCCGCGCAAGAGAAAGTTCGCCGAGACCGGCTCGGACTCGGGGGGCGAGTACAGCCCGAAGGCGCGAAAGATAACTTACAGCGTGCAGGATCTGCTGAGCCCGCGCGTCAACAGGCTCTCGAAGCCGACCGATCCGTCGTACAAAGTCCACACACCTCCCCACCATCCCGGAACCGGAATACAACGGTCCAAGGAGAACATAGATTTTTGCAAAAATCCGATAGATCGTTACTTCCTGCTTCGCATGATGGAGCACTACAACTGCGAGTCGTGCGCCAAGCATCGCCAGAGAAAAGTCGATAATCTCATGCTCTACGTCGATCTTCCGCCTGGCAGCGAGAACCAGACGGTTTCGCTTCAAGAGGCCGTCAAAAAGAGCCTCGAACCCGAGGAGAGAGATCTCACATGCAGCAGGTGCAAGCACGACAAGCACAAAGTCTACACCACTTTCAGAGCCTGCCCGAGGATCCTCATGGTGCACGTCAATCGGTACGGCATGTGCGACGACGGGTCCGTAGGTAAATTCAACACGCCGGTTGAAATACCCGAGACCCTGGAGTTGGATCTCGGAGCGTCGTGAGTTTTCTTTTTGTTTATGATTTTCTTTATTACTACTTTAAAAAAATTCTTTTAATTTCAGTTCTTTAGTTTCTTCAATATTAATTTGCTACTTATCCCACTTCGATTACAAATAATAATTGTAGTTCGCTACTTACTTTTGATCGCTATAAAAAATATCCTTCGCGATTGTAATTTTTCCATTCCATTCAATTGCAGAGACGCCGAAAACGGAAATGGAGCGAGGGAAACTTTCGAGCCGGTGTGCGTGATAGCTCATGTGGGCAGTGCGATGGACTGCGGCCACTACACGAGCTACGTGAGGCACGATGACAACTGGTATCACTACAATGATTTGTCGGTAACGCCGATGTCGAGATTCGAAGCTCTCGCCGCGGCTCAGACCACTGCGTACGTTGTATTTTTCGTTAGTTCGAAGCTCTAATAATTTTACACGACTGTTGCGTGAATCGAGGACGACGAACTTCGAGAGTATGGAATCATCGAGGAAGAGATATCTCTTTCCGCAAAAAAAAAAAACAAACATACTCAACGAACTCGTTCACAGATTGTTCAGGCACAGATACTTTTGAAAAGCTGTACAGTTTTTTTTTATTACTACTACGATATATTAGTCACGTACCATTTGCACGACTTCAGGCTCTCGCTGTTTTTCTTTTTTTCATGTTAACGTTCTTGACGAAATATTATCAACCGGACAATAGCGACTCTGAAAAAGCGAAGAGCATTTTCGTTTTTTCAGAGGCGTTTCGCGACGTTTTGTTAAAATCATTTTTATTGCAATTGCCCGCGTGGGAATTCCAACGGACTTCCGCACACGGACAAATGTCCCCATTCATTACTCATTTTTCAAAGTAATTCGAAGAATTAGAGACTTATTTAAAAATAAAAAAAGTGAGTTGCCAAATAACTATTTTTTTCGAGCTGGTTATCGACTGCAACGATTATCTGCGCCTCGAAAGGGTCGAACCACAAATACAGAAGATTCGATCAATTCGAGCCGCACGTATCGGTGCCTCAGTGCATTGTGGACGATCATTAATAAATATTTTAATTTATGAACGCACTTAATTTCAATTATCTATACAAACGGGGCATGGAGAGGGTTCGAAAAACAATTTGGGACATATAAATTGTCGGACTAAATAATTAAT
Source organism: Ichneumoninae sp. B BG-2022a (assembly GCA_030522725.1). Classification (NCBI taxonomy): domain Eukaryota; kingdom Metazoa; phylum Arthropoda; class Insecta; order Hymenoptera; family Ichneumonidae; species Ichneumoninae sp. B BG-2022a. The sequence goes on from JAPYZD010000065.1 coordinate 55,496, forward strand.
ATTACACTATTTGTTAAAATACAGATCTATATTATAATTGCGTTATCGAAAATGGTAATTTATTCATAAGTCGAATTAATGCAAAAATGTTCTTTGATTTTTTATTTTATATAATTTTTTTGGCGATAAGAACAAATTAGGTAGATAATCGAGAAAGAGCGGAGTTTCAAATTGAATGTGGAGTATTGTTGAATATCATAAGATTTACATTACCAATCCCACTTTTTAAAAAGCCATTTTCACATGTTTAAATCCATCCATTTAAGAGATATATTTTATTGTAACTCATATATCTTGGGAGGGACAAGTCTGGTGAAAAAGCGTGAATATTAAAAAGTAACGTCATTACATGAACTATTTAATACAATAATATGTGTTATATTTTTATTCACAACCCAAAGGTTATTTTCCCGCGGTGCGGCATCTTAAGGTGAAGTGAAAGTCACGTGACGCGGCCATGAGTGTGAGCGAGTTAGTTGTAATTTTCAAATTAACTTTATTTAAAGGTGCTAATTTTTGTGAGAAAAAGATGAATTCGGGCCGAATGCGAAATTACCATGTGCATTCAGCTCGAATTTGGTTTTTCCTCAAAAAAATTAGCACCCTTGAGAAAAGTTCATTACAGTTTTCATTATTGACAGCGATATTTCACTTCACTGATGCAATCTTTCCCGCACTCCATAGTGTTTCACATGCTCTTGCTGGACCTTCCTGTTTTGTTGTAGGGTAAAGCGGGGCTAAACGGGACATTGAGCAAAACGCAAGTTTCCAATCATTTTTGGATGTTCCATTTTTCCCTGTTCATACATGCGGATTGTCTGTCCGGTTTTGCCCCATTGTCCCATCCAAAAATGATTGAAATATGGCGTTTTGCCCCACTGCCCCATTTTGCCCCGCTCTTCCCTACTTCACCTTAACAAGATCGAGTTGCGCATGCCGTGCCCATACTAACTGTACGCAGTTCTCAGCGTCGCAGCCAGTGCCGTGTCATGCACCGTGGCCCCCCGACACGATGATAATAACCGACATCTGTTGCAAGCAGTATTAGGGGAGGAAATATTTCGCTCTATGCGTTCTTAATAATACATAACACATATTAAATTTAACGTACTTCGAAGTGGTTTTAATTTACTTAAATAATCTTTATTTAAACTCACGGATCCTACGAACGAATGCAACGTTTTTAATATCACTTTCTATCAATAAGTTACACATACAAAAAAAAACTGATAATCTTAAATTGAAATTGGTGTTCATAAAAGCTACAAAGTCCGCAATTTGTGTAGCGGTGTGAAGGATCCTTATAATACTATTATGCTGTTTCCATAATCGCGAAAGAGCAGCCTGTCACCAGCCCATTGCTTTGCATGTGGCTAGCTCGCGAATTTTGTTAAGAACTATTAAATCATTAGTTGTACTCTCAGGCTGCGTCTCAAACCACGCGTACGCGGCGTTGAGAGCGGCGGCAGCATCTTGTGCTGTCGGTAATATCGTAAGAGGGTCGATCTCGACCTCTTCAATTTTGATCTCTTCCTTGATATTTACGTCGTTCTGATTTTCATCGACCTTATTTCGTATAATAAAATCGACGATCTGATCGTCGTCAAGCTGTTCCGAAGTTTCGATAGCGTCGTCTTGGTGGATCCATGTATTTATTTCAGATTCCGATGCAGAAATGCCGGGAATCGTGTTGAGTGTTGCCTGCAGTGCTGCATCGGAAATCTCGGGAGCGACCGCTTCGAGAGGCGTATCGACCTTTAACAAATTATTCCACGCCTGCCGAAGCCCGGAGACCGTTACCTCTTCCCAGGCGTTTGCAATCATCTCGCAGCAGTCCTTCAGAGATACAGCTGCCATAAACTGCACCACCGACGCCTTGTCGTCGCTTACAAGAAGGCGACGAACAAGCGATCGTTTGTAAATTCTTTTTGCCGTGTCCATTACCCCCTGGTCCATTGGTTGTAGAAGCCGAGTAACGTTTGGAGGAAGGTACAAGACTTGAATGTTTTCATCCATAGTGTTCAGTTCGTCAGTGCTGGGGTGCGACGGTGCATTGTCCAGTAGCAGGAGAACTTTTTCATTTCGACCAGATTGCAGTTGTTTTTGTTTCACAGCAGGAATGAAACATTCAACGAACCTAAAAAAGAAATTATAAATATTTTTTGTCCATTCCAGATCGAATTCAGTCATGTTAATAATTATGTACGCATGTTCGAAGCTCACCATTCCATGAACAAGAAGCGGTTCATCAATGCTTGGCTTTGGCCCTTGTAAATAACTGGCAATCTGACGACACCGTCAAAGCATCTTGGCTGCTTGGATTTTCCGACTACAAGTGCTGGAATTCGATGAGTTCCCGTTGCGTTCGAACAAAACATCACGGTGACTCTTTCCTCGTCAGTTCCCGAACCTGGAGCTTCATTCTCATCGCCCGGACAGAGAGTTTTGCACGGCAAGGAGCGCCAGTTCAATCCTGTTTCATCTGCGTTGTACAGATTTTCAAGCGTGTATCCATTCTCGGAGATATATTTTTTGAAATTTTCCTTGAACGTCTGTGCTGCTTCGGGATTACTGGATAGTTTTTCGCCCTTAAGCAAGGGCTGCTTCATTCCGTGACGCTTCTTAAATTTCTCCAGCCATCCGTGGCTCGCCTGGAAACACAATTCATACAATTAATTGAGAGCACAGGCTCGAATCTGATTACACACTTCTTCGCATTGAATTTATTTCAGTGCGCAGAGTTGAAGTTCCACAAAAGAGTTTTTAGCAGTCCGAGTGCTTTGCACACATTGTCAATCGAAGGTTGAATATTGTAAATGATTAATAATAATTGTACATAATTAATAATAATCGTAAATCGAAATACTTTTTTTTAAGTAATTATTACATACCTTGAAATTCGTTGGGCCGTTCAGCTTCTCATTGAAAATTAAAGCTTTCGCACAGAGCCTGGGACCACTGATGGGGTCTCCCAATTGCCGTTTCTGACTCAACCACATCAGCAGTGCATTTTCGACGTCAGGAAAGCTTGTTGTCTTTAGTGATTTTTTTCTGCATAGTGATTTCGCGTCTTCTGAGAGCGCGAGGTCTCGGAGTTGCGACTTCGTTTTTCGGATTCGCGAAATCCCTGATGGGGTTATAGCGTGTTCCTTTGCTAACTCCGCGACGGCTTTTCCTTCGTCCAGCTGATCGCTGATTTTTAATCTGTCGTAATTCGACAATCGACGTTTTGTCGGTAACATCGCGAAATTTTGTTTTCTCCTTTGGAGGTTACGTTTCTCGCGAATGAGGCGCCCGAATAACAATATTGCTTTACCTTGCGGCACTATGTGGGCGACTCAGTATTTTCCCTCGACGGGCCGCGCCGATCGATATTCGCGCCGTGGTGGGGACTGTTGAGGAAATCGAGGGCGCAAAAAATGGGTGACGGACGAATTCGAAACGTGTATCATGACCAACCTCATCATATCGAACGTCTCTAGCGTAGTTTAAGTCCGAAATCTTCATAACTAAATATCAAAGATATCCACGGTTGAATTAAATTTCCGTATAGAATCCCTATAGGTTTGCATCCTCTAGTAAAAAAAAGTTTGATAGAACAATCGCTGTTGTGATAAATATAAAAATCCCAATGGATATATGCGTCCCACTCACTACCTACGAACATTTACGTGAGGGAATTAATTTATCTGGGCGTGTTGGCTCTCGAGACATTAGCGTGAATCCTGGAAAAACTTCTCCGGAAAACTTAGTCATAAATTGAGCTGCACGGCCTCGTGTCATACGTTCAGCTGTAAACGGGGTAAAGTTGGTTTTCATCCACCTGGTGTTCTTGTTTCCTATACTGAGCATTATTTTTTCGGGTCTTTTTTCGAGGGTTCCTTTTTTTCCAACTGCCATTAACAAACCCGGTAAATATTTCACCAATATTAAAAAATATTTCGCGAAAATGTTTTAGAAACATTTTACAAATATTTTCAAATGTTATATTACGATCTGCAAGAAGATGGCTCGGTATCGGCTGAAAAGGTTCATCTTTTACAAAGGATTCGGTCATTGCGTGAACTACGATGTCTTCTCGTCGAAGGAGACTCGAGATACGTGGCTCGCCCTTCGCGACCTCAACACCGCCTGGGTCGATCTCTCCAAGGTCGACGTGACCTTGGTCGACGATTTCCCGTCGCGTTGGGCCAGTTCGCCGGTTTCGTCGATCTTGGGATTCTACGACGGTCTGGGCGATGTCCTCACCAGCGAGTTGAAAAGCAAGATGGCCGCCTGCCTGATCGTCTACATCCCCGCCATTCGCAACGGCATACAACCGAGCGAAGGTTGGATCAGGCGTTACAAGCGCCGTTTCGAACACGATTTGATGGTTCCTTTCGATGGTTACGACTTGACCGAAGTAGCTTTCGCCTATTGGAAATTGTACGACTGCCGGAATCACACGGCGGAAGAAACGAAGAAAATTTTGGCCATGTGCTGGTCGCAAATATCGAACGACGCGCCGCCATATTGGCTGCTAGAGGAACATGTGAGGACGCGGCCGGACCGGAGATCGAAGGGGCTTTCGGCTTTGCCGAGTTTTGCAGGGCGATGCTGTTGGCCGATTTGGAGATGATATGAAAATACAATCTCATCTCTTCGGTTCGATTCAATTGTCTCGCTAAGGTCGCGAAGGACCTCATTCGCGACAGAAACGTGGGTTTCAAGGCGTCGAGTATGAGGCCTCAAAGAATTTATCAAAGCACAGCCACGCTAGCCACGATGTCGTCGCTGACATCAATAACTAAAACAGCAATGAGTAATCCGAGATTCATCTCCATCTTCGCGGCGCGACTCTTCACGATGGGTATGGCTACGGAAAATAGTTTCAAATTAATAAAACCAGAATCGGTTTTAAACAAACATGAAATAAATATAAACAAACATGAAACATCTTTAAAATACCTTTATTTGCAAAAAGGAAGTCAATCCTTTTAAACAAGCTTTCTAATCACAAGTGGAACCTATTGATAAGATATCACTTACCATTATATAAGAATTAAATAAAAAACGACCCATCGACGGATTAAGTAAAATTTATAATAAAAACCATTGACTAAACAAATTTTTTTGTCGATTTCCAATTTCAGTCAACTGTACAAATGTTTCTTCACAGACTCCTCGTCAGCTGTCGCCCTCTTGCGAGGGCCTGCGCGCCACCTGTTCAGCCTCGCTTGCACTTATCAAGTTCTTAAGGTCGTCATTACTCGCGTAACGACAAATTTCCATAGTCAAAACGTCCGGCAACTTGCGACGGATCAACTCGTCGAGAGAATCGGCTGCTCGATCCAACAGATCTTTTCTTCTTTGGCCTCTTCTTAAATTGGTATCTATCCAACCGGAATAAATTGGAAATTTTTGTTTGTAACAATCGGCCTGTAGTGCTCGTACACTTTCCATTCTCGCATATGCCGCCAATTTGTTTCTATCCTCCGTCAAGATATGATGAAAAGTAACGTTTCTACAAATTTCTTCCCTCCTCATTCTTTCGATCTCTTCGTCGCAATCATCGCGAAGATGACCCGAATCGCCGCCATCGACGATCATTCGCAAATTCATCTCGCTGACGTGACGATTCGACGCCTGCATCTTAATGACGTGGAGTTTGAAGAGTTTTGCAAACATGTTCGTGTGTCTGGCAGACAGACGATAAAGTGGAGTCCGACCGCCGTTGCAGGTGTCATTTATGTCAGAGCCGTGCTCGAGAAGAGTCTTCACGGCGTTTGCGCATGCGCGTTGGGCGGACATGTGAAGCGCCGTTTCGCCATTTGTACTCTTGGCGTCAATGTCAGCACCGTAATTTAGCAATGTTTCAACGATTTTTTCACGATCGTAAATACTCGCAAGATGAAGCACAGTTTCGTCTCGAGGACTCGTTGAACCGGCCGTTTTAGCGTCATAATCCAAGAGAGCTTCGACGGACCAAGGCGACAGACCGGAAGCATCGAGTAATTCTTTCACAGTTTCTAGGTTACCCTCGAGAATCGCGGAAATTAAACGATCGTTTATCTTCCTCGATTCGTTGTCGGCAATCGCCATCTGAATATCTCTATCGGTTGGCTTGGTTGTTTAGTATTCAGTTGGTTCGTGATTTGATTATCCGCAAGAAATGAAGAGATACGAAAGCTTCAACAAGATGGCGTCCGCGATTGAAGTATGCTGATAGGTTCACTCGAGAAAATCTAAAAAGAAGAAAACGCGATGGATTGTAGAATAATCATAGTAGTATATTTCTTTCGTCGATTAAACTGTAACACCTGATTTAAAAAATAGTCTCAGGAGGCACTGTGGGTCGTGCCCCACCTCTTTACGCTAATTTTTTAATCATGCAAACGAATTTTGTTGACATTAAGTAATGGTATTTTTTTATGCTTCCCTACTAGATGAGCAAATCTAATAAAAGAAGACAAACGTGATTTTCTTATTTTCACAAGTACTGTGTGTTAACAAATTGTCCAAATTTATTATTTTTTTTATCATTTTAATAATTATTTTCTACGAAACCGTTGTCAATATAAAAACGGCATTTTAGAATTTTCTAAATTTTGAAAATGCCGTTTTTCAGATCGCCACATTATTTTTTTGGTATAATCAATTAATAAGTTTTGAAAATGATGGCCTGTGATTTGAATTCCATAATTAATTATAGAAAAAACAGGAAAAATCACGCATGGCTCAAAAAGCAGATTGATACATACTGTTTCGGAAACTTCATAATTATTATGATATTATTAACGCTTACTTCGATCGTTTTTCCTTGCGTTCGATGGCGCTGTTTCCATTTCTTCTAGAGGCGTTCGAGGTTGATGCGATCACGATCGCGCTCTTGCACAGACTGTTGCGGAAAGAATTTTTCGAACAGGTCTGGGACCCAAATTTGGCAAAGCAACCTCTGGTGGAGTGCGTAGAAATTACTTTGTTGTAAACCGTTATTAGGCACTCGCCAGAATCACCGAATCACCGGCCACGGGAACACCGAGCGCGAACGGTAATCCCTGTAACGAGCGAGAGAGGAGCGAACGAATGAATTCGTTCTTAGAACTTCGTAAAAAAGAGCATCTCATTTTCAAGAGTAACATTAGTGTCCACATTATGGACGGAACGGAAATACACTGTCAGCCTTCCCATAGTTCAACTGTTCTCCTCACTGCGAAGAACTCGGCACATAAATATATTGTTCGAACACATAAATCAATGGTTCGCCATTGATTTACGCGTCCGTCACTGAAGTACAACGGCATCGTGCAGAGAAGCAAACGACGAGCCCTATTTTTGCGACAACTATTTACGTTGCGATAAGATCTCAGAGGAAAAAAATGGTTAGAATAACCAAAAGTCGCTGTGACATACGTTCAAAGCTGTCATTTGTTTGGTACATATAAAGCATTGTTTTGTTAATCGATTATTTGCTTTAATTTATTCAAAATGTCTCGATTGAAATAACGCTGTGTCTATTCGCACCCCTTTTGTTGAAATAAACATTTTTGTTGTACATTTCTTTTCCTCATCAGTGATCCAGCATATACAGGGCGTCATTCGCCGTTGCTGGTGCTACATTCTACAATTCGCCACCCATAAATGCAATGCAACGCGTGCAACATCCTTCGGGTTATTCAAAAAATGTTGTAATTGACATACGTATGAACGCGGATAGAGCGGGTCGAGTAATGGAGCAATAGCGGAAGGGATTGCGCTTACATTTAAAATCTCATTACTTTGTACAAACTGTAATCCGGTACTGTTGTTGTTGCTATTACTGCTCTGTACAATACATAAAGCAACTCGTTCATAGGGGACTTGTCCCGGAAACAAATAAATACACAATACAATACAATACAATACAATACAATACAATACAATGCAATACAATACAATACAATACAATACAATACAATACAATACAATACAATACAATACAATACAATACAATACAATGTGACGTCGTTGTCGAGAACTCTCTCACTTCAGGCTAGACTCGTAGATAGCTTATGCTTAGATTGAATGTGTTAGAATATTCTTTCAGGAAATATCTACGTAAGCCCGCGGTCTCGCCGTTGCAGCAATCGTCCGTAGGGCTCGTGAAGGGAAATGAATACGTAATGAGGCGTTCAGAGCGGCTCTGGTATAAAGCTGTCGTGTCGCCGTCACTCAACTTTGACGCGTAAAAGGGTAATTTAAATGTCCGTCGAGGTATCATACTTTGATACAATTCCATGAAAATTCATTCTGAAAAAAAAAACAGGGAAAGGCGTGTAATAGCAAAACAGCGTTGCGTACCGTAGGAAACAACGGAGTAGACCGAACGCCATCGTTGATAAAACTTCGCGTCACGATGGATTTGTTTCAACACCGTTACTATAGATTAAGTAAAATCTTGATGACGCTCATTGGACAATGGCCATATCAGAGCACTCTCGCCAGACGCGGCGTTTTTCTTCTTTTGATTTTTTTCGGCACCGGTCACATCGTACCTCGTATCTTTGCTATTGTTAAGTATCGTGACGACTGGAGAACTATCTTGGACTGCGTTATACCAAGCGTTTTTGACGGAATTTCCGCTGCGAAGTTCTTTTGTTTCATGCGGAACTCAGAAAAGGTCAGTTTAGATTTTTCAGCGAGTTAATCCGGTGGGTTTCGCCTGAGCACCTTGCAAGTGTGCAATCAGTCGACTGCACACTGCCCGTCATTGATACTTCGGCTTTCTGTCTTGCTGGATATCTTGCTGGGTATCTTAACAGAATTGAAGACATCGTCGAGTAAGGCATCGTCGAGATAGTAAAAAAACCATCATTAATGACGGGCAGTGCGCACGAATAACCACGTTCAGATTAACTGAATATAAGTTCAACTGTACACTCAGTCGACAAAGCCCGCTGCGTTGGAGCATCGGGGAAAAATACACCCCATCAATTGTGCACAACTGATTGGGTGTGATTGGGTGTGATTGGGTGTGATTGGGTGTGATTGGGTGTGACTGGGTGTGATTGGGTGTGACTGGGTGTGACTGGGAGTGCTACGTGTGACTGGGTGTGACTGGGGACGAATCAACGGCGCACGAGCGCATCTCTGCTCGTGTGCAGCTGTACCGCCGCGGAGCATTCGAGAACCGTGCACTGAATCGATTGTGCACAACCCACTCGGCTAGATTCAACTGCACACGAAGGCAACCGTGCACCGGGTCGACTGAGCACAGTTGACCCGGTGTACACAGTACACCTGGGCACCGCGGAACGATTCAACCTTTTGGTTGACTAAGTCACCTTGTACTTAGTCGTTCCGGTGGGGTGGAGTCGACTCCGTACAAAGTCGCCGGCTGCTCAGGCGAAACCCACCCAATCTAATCCCTAGCAAATCTGCCCAATTGCGCAAGTAAACTGAAGAGCAACCAGTTACTTTCAAACAGAAATTGACTGAAAAAAGGACAACTGACAACGCGGCGTTTTTTTCTTTCATGGGCATACATCAGCTGCTAGCTCAAATTAACCGTAGGTCGTCAGACCTGCGGTTAGTGCTTTAGGTCGTCAATGGTCGCTGCCCCATAATTTTCAAACAAATACGTATTTTTTGGCTTAATTATTGTAAAATCGAAAGGTCAGACTGCTTTACAAGAAAAGCTATAGAACAATCCCAAAAATGATTTGTTCAGAAGTTCGAATCGCACTTACTTTAGGAAAACCGCGTCTACGATGCCATACCAAAAAGCATCCGCGCAATGTTTTGTTTTTCGATTTCTTATGGGTTTTGTTGGTAGTTTGCATAGTGATAGAAAACAACTGAGTAGCTTTTTGATTCTCGTGGGTTGTCCAGATCCACTAGAAATTCGCAAGCGAGCCGGGAAAAACGGTTGTGCCGAATTCGCTAGGGAACTGAACGATATCCTATCACTGACGATCTGTTCGATACGTACAGACGTTGAAAATGCTAAATTCCATTCGGAAGAATTGGCAAGTATGGGCTTGGGAACAAGAAATTAACATTCTTCACGAATACGCCGAGCAGGGATACAAGATAACTGTTGTGTATACAGGTTAATCAATTGTGGTAAGGAGTAGCTGAAATTTGACAAATGTTTTTATACATTCACTGATATTGTGTACAGTTATATTGTATGCAAACATCTTCGTCTTTATGACTCAACCGATCTTGCCAAACATCATCGATGTTTTGCTGAAGAACGGCAGCTTACCCGTGCAATTTCCATCTCCCGCCGTCTATTATCAGCTCGACGTGCAGAAATACTACATTTACGTTGTCGTGTATTATTACACATGCGCATTGTTCATTGCGACAATCTCGATAGCCGGTGAGGTCATGTTGATCATTTATGTGCGACACGTCTGCGGTATTTTTGCCGCGGTAGGGTGAGTCAATGATCAATCGATCGTTATGATAATTATAATAAAATTTTCACTAAAATATTGAGGCACAAAGTGGAACGAATCGGGAATAATGGCACCTCGGTAGAAACGAGAGAAACCTCATATGCGCCGGAGAAAAGGGACATGATATATCTAGCTTCGTGCATCGACCGACACAACGATGCCATCGAGTGAGATAATGTATCCAATAAATCGAATCATGTAGAATGACAACATGATGTGCATGATCTAGTCATGTAAAGTGACCGTCATTTTGTACTGGAATCAGTCGGACCAATTTGTGGTCGCCATGTGACGTTAATTCAAAATTAATCTATATATTCTACGAATGAATATGAAATCAGACATTTTAATTTCAATTTTATCTCACGTACGTCCATCTAGTTGTAAATCAGTCATTTGCTTTTCGGTCGTTTTGCTTCCTCGCTGGGGAACCTTTTTGTAAAGTGTTAAATAATCGATATTGTGACATATTTTGGCTGGGCGCCATGTGTGCGACCGATTTTATAAAAATTAGTCGTGTTGTGAACGGTCCTGTGACAGTCAAATGGGGGTCACTTGACCAGCGACATCCCTCGCGGACCAGCTAACCGTGAAACGCTGGATTTGGGTTGTTTTCTAACAATCTACTCCAACTCAACCAGTCGATTGGTGTGCTAAACCGACTCTGATTCCAACCTTCTGAAAGTAGTTTTTTGGTTGATATCTGAAAACTAACTACGATTAGTACCAGCCGTAACCAACGAACTTTCAAAACCATCTTACAATACCAACCATTGTGTGTCGGATGGAAAGTTGGTTTACAGTTGGACTTTCCCAAAGCAACTAAATTTCCGATTTTATGTCAAGAACACCGATAGCTCTTGCCTCAGGATTGTTTTAGGAAAATTCAACCGTAAGCCAACTTCGTATCGGACACATATAATTGTCCGTATTACGGTTGGTTTTTTAATAACGCCGAAAAATCACCCTCTCGAAGGTTTGAATTAGAGTTGGTTTGGTGCACCAATCAACCGGCTGGTTTTCAGGCTGGCTTCAGGTCATTAATAAATCCACTGTTGTCAGATACGCCAATCTCATCGAGGCAACTTACACATGGATTTTCGTTTTTGTCATCATTTTTGGCATGATTCTGATTAACGCAACAGGACTTCAGGTAAAAGTCGTGACCAATAACGATTAATACGAAATTGACAGATAAACTGCCTCTCAATTCAGATTCTTCTGAGAACAAACGATCCCGAGACGACCGCAAGATTCGTAATTATGGTCTTGTCAACAATGTTGCACTTCTACATAGACTGCTATATTTGCCAAATGCTGATGGATCACAGTATTAGTATCTGTTTTTATATGTGAGCAAAGAGCCGTCCTGGCATATTGAGTGGCCGAAGCAGCGATCCTCAAAGCGCCATTTCTTTTGTGCCCAAACTTAACCACATTAATCACCGCAGAAGCAACCGCTCTGGCGACTGATCTTTTCCCCGTATTTCGGCAATGAAGTCGTTTGTTTAATTAACGACCGAACAAGCGATCGTAAAAACAGCCATCAAAAAAAAATCACCGCACTCGTCAACAAACTGATATCTGGACGGTTGATTTTAGCCATTTGTTCGGTCGCCAATGAATGAAACGACTTCACTGCTGAAACGCGTCAACAGAACTGCCAGAGCGGTCGCTTCAGCGGTTGTTAGTGCGATTAGTTTTGACACAAAAGCGCCGTCACTTTTAGGGTTGCTTCTTCAGTCGCTTTGTTTCCTAGGGCTGTAGCATGTGGCCTCATAAAAAGAGTCTTCTTCCGCGCAGACACAACAGCCAATGGTACAAACTGTCGCCCAAGACTCAGAAACACCTGCAATTTATGATGATTCGCTCTAACGTACCTTGCCAACTGACCGCCGGGAAGATGTTACTCATGTCCGTGAGAACATTCTGGCTGGTAAGAACGACCATTCTTTCATTAACACTCTGTATAAAAAAATGATGCGTCGCTCTATAAATTACCGTTATAATACAATTAATATGCCACTTTTATATTTCAGATGTTAAAGACAGCAATTTCGTACTTTACGTTTGTACGCTCGATGTAGAGATCACTGGCAGCATATACAGGGACTGGCGGTGACTAGTATAGACGTAGTGTCTACACTCTCCATAGATATAGAGACTAGTAGACAGCAGTGCGGCGGCGCAGTTTGTTTTCTGTTCGTAGTTGGCTCAGGTTACTGATCTGGCGAGCTTTTGTACCCTCCCAGGTAGTACAAAAAATTAGTTATCAGAAAGTTATCTGAATGGGTTACATATGTCCGTCCGGATGTTAACTATAAGCTACGTCCAAAAGTTAACTTTTTGGATGGGAGGTAACTTTCGGATAACGTCCAGACGGACATATGTAACCCATTTAGATCACTTTCTGATAACTAATTTTTTTGTGCTACCTGGGATACAGGTATAGGTGCTTTCGATATGACATTTTTGAAAATGAAAAATGCCAAATCGACAGCACCTCATGTTCATGCTGGATCACTGCGCATCCTCATTTCGTGCACGAATAAAGTGGCAACAATGGAAACATCGTATCCGAAAGTTAACTCCTATCCAAAAAATTAATTTTTGGACGTAGGATAGCTGATAGTTACCATCCAGACGGATATATGCAATCCATTTTGATCACTTTCTGATAACTAATTTTTTTCTGCTACCTGGGTATTGTCCCGTGAGGCGTTTCCGGTTCCGAGCGCTCTGGACCACTCTGGAAGTACTCTAGAAGCGCTCGGAGTAAAAGTTTACTCTAGTAACAAACAGACCTATTATGTTTTCTGTATTTTTTACAGTCTTCAAATATGCATATGACTACTTGGTTCATATAATGTAATTCTTTATTTCAGAGATTGTTACGATAGACATATTTTATTGGAAGAGTTTTTTTTTTATTTTTTATTATTAAAAAAATATTTTTTTGATAAATATAGTTCCTGAAAGAAAAAGAAACAGATTTGAAGTACTTGGCGTACCACTTTTACTTTGTTGGAAACAAGTTTTTTGGTTTTAAAGGTTTAATGAGAAACAAAAATAATAAAATAAAGCGAATCGGAAATATAAAAAAGAAATCTATCGAGAAGCATACGGTAAGCAAGGTATCCGCATTATCTTCGTCAATTGAAGAAATGTACACCGACAGTTCGGAATCTGTATTCAGCGCCACTTGACACTGCAACTCTACGGTAGGTACAGCAAGCATCTTTCGAAAAAAATTTCTCTCCCGAGAATTGGCAATCCTGCGTTTTCTCTCTGCGACCGCGTCCAACATCCGGTTCAGCGGCAAATTCAAACGTACCTACTTAACCTTCGACGTTTTTTTCCTAAAAACAGACGATTTTTCCAAACCCACCGATCAACGAATGCTCGGCACCGAGTGGAAAATCATCCGCGGAAAGTCTTTCTCCAAAATACCGTCGACACGGTAAAAAAGAATACAGTCCGTACAATCGTCCGAACCCTCTCACGTAACGAGACTTTCGGATCCGCCAGAGCCCACGGGAAAGCAGGGGCATGGTAACTTCCGGGTGCTGCGCGTCACGCGCTGCGCCCTGGTAGCGATCTAGTCGGACATAAAAATTAACCAGTTGTGTAAAAGAATTTGTAGTGGAAAAGTCGAGACGTAAGTAAACAACGTTCGTGAGAATTGTTTTCACCGAGGTGCGGTGTTTCGACGAGCAAACGGATTAAGGTGACGGACACACCGAGCCACGATGAACGGTTTCACCGGGACATTACGAAAAAAAAAAAAAAAAAAATCGGGAGCTTCCTGCTGAGGTTAAAATCGCCTCCGACCTGCTGTGCGAACCCAACACGAACGATAAAGAGAGAGGAGAGCGAGCGAGCGCGCTAGAGCGGGCTTCGGGACAGGGAGAGAAAGAGAACCAAAACGAACTAGACGAGCGGAGCTAGTATAGATTGTGTGTGTTTCTACTCCCTCGTAAGTGTGTCTCGTTCTCTCCCCCCTCCCTACTCCTTCGTCGCTCAACCCAAACCCTTTGACGAATACGTTTTTCCTCAATCCTAAAAAAAACTCAAACATCCCTAGAAAGGAAAACGAAAAAAAAAAATTTGACGAATGTTGTCAAATTTTTCGGGCCCATGTAAAACTCTTCGAATGTACGAGGGTGAAAATATTTCTACGTAACAATGGAAATATTTTCTATGTAAATTCGCGCAATTGCAGAGGCGAAGAGCTCGGCACGAAGGAAACGATTTTCAGTGTCTGTCCGTCTCCCCGTGTGGGTGCGTGTGCGTGTGTGTTTCGAAACGCATGACCGAGAGAGGGAGGAAAAACGACAAAGTAGCAAGGACCTTTCGCGTACTACTATGTAGCGAGAAATCGCGAGTGTGTGTTCCGTGTGTCTCTTCCTCCCTGCCTCGGCACAGACGTGTGTCCTCTTTCTCTCGAGAACATTTTTTTTTTCCTTTTTCCTACGCCAGAGCGAAATCTAACTATCGAGAGTGCGCGAGTGTAACCGAGAGCGGAGACACGATAGGCTGTATCCTAAAAAACTCCGTCTCACTCCCCCGCTCCGGCTCCCCCCTCGCTCTCTCTCGCCTTCGCACACGAGCTTCTCGCGTCACATTCCGCGCTCGCGAGGGCGTCCAACCTAACGAGAAATTGACAATTTAGTTTTTTTCTTTAATCCCACAGTGTCGAAAGTCTGCGAATCAATTAACTTTTTCTTCCCTCGTTTTACCATTCAGTTTACTCTGTCGAACTTTTTTTTTACCCGAGAAAGACACGATTTTTGGGTCGCAATTGGGAAGAGTTTTATTTTTTTTTCGTTTCCTCACGACCGAGCGCGATCGTCGCGCTCGAGTCCTATCTCTCGGCTCTCTGACGTTTCGTGTCGCAGGACGAATCTCGGCACCCTACGCACAACAGCTGTTTCGACAAATTAACGCGTTTACGGCGAGATTTACAGCGGATCGCGAGAGAGGAGAGACGCGGCGGCCCGAGGACACGAGGACACGCGCTCACGACGAAACGTGACAGTGAATAATTATTTTTCATTTTTTTTTTTTTTTTTTTTTTTTTTTTTTTTTTTTTTTTTTTTTTTTTTTTTTTTTTTTTTTTTTTTTTTTTTTTTTTTTGTCTTTCGATCGACGAGAGCTCCGCGCGATCGGGCAGATTTTCCGCGTCCTTTGTTCGTCTCGCGTCACGGGGTGATGGTGTGCGTGACAGCTCCTGTCAGAATTCCGCGTTGCACTTTCGCAGCGATATCGGCGACCTATATTTTTTTTTTTAAATTAATTTTTGCTCCGTTTTGTCGGACTCGATCGAGAGAGACTCGATGTTTCACGATTAGTTTCGCAATAGTTTGAAATTTTTTTTTTTTTTTAAGAACGGGAGTTTTCCTCGATTTTCGGGGGAGTCTTGGGCGGAAAGGGGAGATTTTTTTTATTTGTCCATGTTTCACGGTAAATTGGACGGGATTTTGTGGGTTATTGTTATTATTTTTTTTTATTCGGTTTCTTTCTGACCGACTTAGATTTTGGGGTTATATCGAGGGTTGCAATAAGTTTTACATTTTTTGGACTGCGTGTATAGCCTATATAGCCGAGAGCTCGCAAGATTCGTGCGATATCAAATTTGACTCTGCACCGCTTTTATCGGCTTCCTTTTTTTTTGCGTCCCTTACACGGACACGGATATCGTTAAGGAGCAGGGATAGCAATCGGTGACGGCGATTTTTGTCGGCGAAGATCATTGCTCGGAGGCGCGATAATAGTTTTGCATTTGCTAAGACGCCTCGCGTTGCAAAGATTTGGAAAAAATTTTATAATCTAAGCTTTACGCCAGACGTACCACATTTGATGATTCAGTCAAAAGGCTATTAAAAAAAAAATATCTTCAATTTTTGACGAGGAAACATGTGGTCATTTTTTAACTGAACCACATCGTATATGTTTTTTTTTTTTTTTAACTATATTGTCATAAAAATGTTGGATCTGACTATAAATTGAAAAACTGAGTTTTTGGATAATTTTCATTTCTCAAACATCTTGATTTTCTTCTTTTATGGGGAAAGACGTCCAATTGAAGTGTTCATTTTTTAGTAATTTTATGCTAGACGCATTTTTTATGTATACTTACGATAGTATGACATGCTCGAGAACATAGAACTTTGTTAAATATATATTTATTTATTTATTTATTTAAGTACGGGAAGAATTCGCAACTTGAAAGTGTTAATTATTTACTGACACAATGTTTTTTTTTATTACAGATTATCAACAAGATAAGCACAACTCGTCGGAGTCGGGAATTGGACAAGGTAAGTAAAGAATTTTTCGTAGTCGAAGACATTTCATGGATAGCCGTTTTAAAATCCGTCGTGTCGAACAAAATTTCAGATCAAAATCCCAGGGAAGATCATCGTCTGCGAGAATCCCGATAAATCACAAGGGGCAAGGATTACCGAGGATTGTCGAGAACGACCGGAAGAGCCGAGGAAGATGTCAGTATTGAACCAGAGCGGGGACGAGGCGGTGGAATGCCCGTTGTGCATGGAACCCCTCGAGGTCGACGACCTAAACTTCTTCCCCTGCACGTGCGGCTACCAGATCTGTCGCTTCTGCTGGCACAGGATTCGCACCGACGAGAACGGCCTGTGTCCCGCCTGCCGGAAGGCCTATTCCGAAAACCCCGCCGATTTTAAGCCCCTCACGAAAGAAGAAATATCGAGGTGAAGATCGTCGTTACTTCGAATCGTCGTTATTTACGACCCTGAAGATATCTGCATGACATCAACTTTCATTTTTGGCCAGTCTCTATCAGTGCACGGCTGTAGCAACAATATCCAATTGTTCACTTACAGAATTTTAATCTCCAAGCGAACTTCCTCGAGCAAAATTTGTACACTGCAAAATACAACCATTATAACTTGATGAAATTTGCGCACATGCAGATATCTTCAGGGTCATCGTTATTTCATTATTCTTTTTGCTTTCTCATAGAGGATTTTTTAGGTGAAAATATTTAAGCCTAGGCAATCCATTTTGAAAAGAGGTGGCTCCGATTCCACACCGATTTATCCGACACGGGTGGAATCCTGCGAAACGTGATTTCGAGGCGCGATCCTCGAATATGTGCCATTCGTACTTCGTACACGAGTAATATCGTACGGCGAGAAAATTATTGTACAGCATGTCATTCTACAGGTGTAAGATGCGACGTTACGTCTATACGATCCGATGACGGGCTCACTGAATGGTAAACTTGCTCGAGGTAGGATCATAATCGTGCAAGGTGATATGCTACACGATAATTTAATTGCCTTGAGATATTAGATGTGTACGAAATCGCACGTATGGAATCGTGGATCAAAGTCACATTTTTCAGGATTTCTGTCACGTATGATCGGACGGTGTTAGAACAGGAATGTGGGAACAGTATGTGGATCGAATTAAATCAAATACTACTATTCTATCCTAAATGCGAATAGAATCCTAGGTTTTTTATATATATAATTTGTATTTAGAATACTCAGAACTCGTTGGATACCTTCGAATACCTCGAATAATTCGAAGATTGATTGCAAATTATTTTATAAATTCATACGGTGGAACATTCTGTTTGAAATGTTAATTAAATGGGGAGATTTACGCTTCATGGTGAACGTTTTTGTTGGTATTTAATTACAGGTTGAAGGCTGAAAAAAGGCTCAAAGATCAACAACGGAAGCAGCGCGTCACAGAGAATCGTAAACATCTGGCGAACGTGCGGGTTGTACAGAAAAATCTCGTTTTCGTCGTGGGTCTGCCGATGCGACTGGCCGACGCGGACGTGAGTATCTGTGCCACAAGAATTTAACGCGGCTACTGAAAACTGATCCGAGATCATTGAATAGAAAGAAAAAAATGTTTATCGACGATCTCTAAGATCGAAATTGGGGAAAAAGGAATTAACTTATCTTGTATAAAAAATATTTTTTAAATTTTTGGAATGAACTGGTGAATTTACGTAGGGGATCAAGCACAGTTGCAAGCACTACATATCAGAGCTGGGCAAAGTACTTAAAATATCCGAGTACTTAAGTATCACGTACTGTAAGTACTCGTTATTTCAAGTACTATTCTTACCGTAACACGTACTTCAAGTACAGAATATTTTATTGTTAACATAGAGCCAAAAATATACATGCTTAAATCAATAATAAAATATCCTCGATTTAAACGTAAAGATTAAACGTAACTTGTTATAAGCATAGAAATGCTTATAACAAGTACCATAAACTTACACCGAGTATACAAATCGAAAAAGTGTTCAATTAATCAATAAACAAATGGATAAACCGAATCCACGTCAGGTTTTGAATTGAAAATTTCAACTGTTCGTTAAATATTATTGAAAATGTCTTCAGGTAGAAGTTTACAGACTTTTTCAATGTGTGTATTCCATTTCTAAGTTAAATGTCAAACATTTCACAGTGAACCAAAACTTTTAATAAAAAGCAATAAACAGACGAAACTTTCGATACAAAACCTGACGTGTTTTTTTAAATTTATTCTATGGTTTATCAGTTCATCCATACATGTATTGGTTCATTCAATGGTTTGACGATATTTAATCATTTGTTTATTGAAATTTTGAGAAAAGTGACCAAGAGTGTTGAAGAGTTCGAGACGAGACAAGACAAGACATTTCGAGACGGGACCGACATCTTGTTTTGTATCGGATTACAGCGTCACACCAAGGTCCTGCGTCGTCTTTTCTCGAAATGTTTTACAAGACAATACTGAGGTCTCGTCTTGGCTCGTCTTGTTTCGTCACTAGTTACACTAACAGTTTTACTCGAATAAAGTGGAACCGGTTGAACTAAAATTTGGTACGTGAATAAACCAAACAAGGTTTGGTATTGAATATCGCGCCAATATTTGTACTTGGGCAAACGAAACGTATTTTAAGTACTATACTTCAAGTACTTCCCACATTCCAAATACATATGTACTTGAAATGCCGTACTTCAAATACCAAATAAGTACCATGTACTTGAAGTACCACCCAGCTGTATTGCAAAGTATGCAAAAATATAAAAACTAAAAACCATTTGAATGCGGGAAAAATAAGTCGTGTCGAAAACCGATTCTATGCCGAATTATTCCCATAATTTTTATTTTATTTAGTTATTTATTTAGTAACAAACGGGCAAAGCCCAATTACACGGAGATAGGAAAAGGCTATCAGATGAATAATTTTGCACAGTAAGTGCGAAAATTACAGAATGGCAAAAAAATAGCAGTATTTAGAAAAATCTGTTATTGATAGTGGTCGATAGATTTTCGTAACTAGCTAAATAAATAAATAAAATTACTTTATCAATAGACGCAAACTAAAGAATGGTAACTAGATTTTCAATCGCCACGTAGTCCAGTCGGACGATGTGATTAATGATTGCTCACAAATCAGAGTGCACTCTTTGCACCACAAAATTATGAAAAATTGATCGAAATTTTTTGTTTAATTCCTTTCGCTTTTTTTGACCACCACAAAGAATGTGGAACACAGCGCACACCCGAGAATCATAATCCTACTGACGACAAGTATTCCAGGTACTGAAGAGGCACGAGTATTTCGGCAAATTCGGGAAGATACACAAGGTCGTGATCAATCAGAGTACGTCGTACGCGGGCTCGCAAGGTCCGAGCGCATCGGCTTACGTTACCTACCAGGTATGGAGACTTCGATATAACAATTCCCTCATCCATTTTCGTCATAATGAAATTGTAGAAAAATGTATGATTTAAAAAAAAATGTATTTGTTTAAAAAAACATCTATACATGTTTTTTATAATAATGTTTTTTTTAATTTTTCTAAGCGCCAGGAGGACGCGTTACGCGCGATCGAGGCGGTGAACAACATCGTGGTGGACGGTAGGACGATAAAAACGTCGTTAGGCACGACCAAGTACTGTTCACACTTTATGAGGAATCAGTCGTGTCCGAAGCCGGATTGCATGTACTTGCACGATCTCGGGGACCAGGAGGCGTCTTTCACGAAGGAGGAGATGCATCAGGGCAAGCACCAGGATTACGAGCGAAAGCTTGTGCAATCGTTGCACGCCCATGCGTCCTCGACACAACGGTAAATTGTCAAACCAGTAGTTATTCCGTCGTCGGCCGCCACGCTCAGCATCTTTTCGGCAAAAGCATAATTTTCGTTTACCTCGAAGTTTCGGGGTAAATTTTGTTGTTTGACAAATATTGTGATTGTAAGCATTCGCGGTAAATCTACCGGTGAATCGACTCGCGTATCGACAGCTCGTACGAAGAAGATACCCAAAATACGATTATTGTTAGTTTTATTTTATAAATTATAAAATAAAACAAATTTATAATTTATGAAATATAAATTTATATTTATATTTCTTGAATTTACCCGCTAATATTTAATACTCGGAAATGCTTCAGGGGAAAAAAAATTACTCGGGTATTCCGGAAATCGTCAGGGAATTTCAAAATTAATTATCAAGTAAAAAAAAAGTTGTATGAAGAATTTTTTTTTTAACCGCAAAACATTATTGAAATTGTTACATTGCTGCGCATTTTTTTAAAGAACAAGAGAATTAAGCGTCAATGTAATCATTTATTTATTTTTTTACTTTAATTTTCTGACTCGTTTCATGCTTATTTTCGTAAATAGAATTCAGTCGGAGTGATTAGTGGTCGAAAGTTGAAATATTTAAAACTTACCTAAGGTATTCAAGATTTTTGGAATTCCAATGTGAATTCAACGATTTTAAAAAGTCCTTTGGCGTCAAGACCGTCCATTCACTGGTATATTTACTTCGACGGTGCGAAATATCGAAGATCAAATAAAAAAAAAAATTGATATGTAATTTGTACAGGAAACCGACGCCTTCACCCCCGGTGACGGGGACAACGGTTCGGGAAAACGGTACGGCGACGTCTCAGATCAAAGAAGCGTGGCCCTCGTTACAGCCTGGTCAGACAAACAGTAAGTCAATAATAATTTAATAATTTAATAATTTAATAATTTAATAATTTAATAATTTAATAATTTAATAATTTAATAATTTAATAATTTAATAATTTAATAATTTAATTTAATAATTTAATAATTTAATAATTTAATAAAAAGGTAGATAGCAAGTTTGACTGCGATTCAAAGTCTCTTTGAAAAGTTATTGTGTTTTCGGACGAGACAGACCTACCGACAGAAATAGATAAATGGCAATCTAATTTTTTTAATAGCAATAATTGCTATACAAATACCTTGTAATTTCCTCAAAAGAAAGAAATTGAAAAATAAAACAATTATTCTTCGCAGACCCACAGACGAACAGCAAAGAGTCATCGCCCCCGACGCAGCCGAGTGGCCAGCAGCCTCCGGTCGTGATATCGAACGGCAGCGCGACCGGTCCGACCGCCCCGTCGAGTAATGGTTCTCCCCCCGTCGTCTCCCAGTCGCAACAGTCGTCGCAGCAGAACAACAACAACAAGGGGGAGAGCGGTGCGTCGTCGACCCGCCGAGGGAAGAGCAACAGCGAGAGCAAGGCTCAGGCTGCGAGGAACAAGCACAAAAACACTCAGAACAAGGAGAAGCACGGCGCGAGCGCGACCGGCGGCGACGGCGAGGTTGGCGGTAGCGCTGGTTCGGTAAACCGGACGACATCGAGGTCGGAATCCTCAAGCACATCGTCGTCCCAGGGTTCCGCGGTCGCGAACGGCCCGCAGAAGGAAATTCGAGGGTTCGCGAGCTCGGACAGCGAGACGACGAGCGGCGAGACGCGGCGCGCGACGAACAGGGGAACTAACGCGACGACGACGACGAATACGACGACGACTGCGAGGCAAAACGGCCGTTGCAAGGTCCAGGATAATTTTTCTAACAGCCAGGAAAATTCGAGCAATCATCAGGGCGGTCAGCAGCAGCAGCAGCAAGTTCAGCAGGCCGCGGCGAAGGGACAATCGGAACTCGAGATCGAGGAGAAGATCGTTGAGGCCGGAAGGGAAACGAAGGTGAACGGTGTCGCTGGCTCGGCAACGATTTCGGAGGTCCAACAGCAGCAGATCCAGCGAAACGGCGAGAGGAGCCAGTCGGAGTGCGAGAGCGATAATCAGCGCGAGGGCAGCACGCCGGCGAGCACGGTGTCGAGCACCGAGGAGTCATCGAGCGCCAGCGGCAATCTGCAGACCGACAGATTAGGGGGGAGCATAGAAGATCATCACCATCGGCAGCGCGAACATCTCGACGACAGTCCGACCGATATATTGGGTGAGTTTATCGTCGTCGCTATCGTCGCGCTGATCCTCGAGTTTTTTTAAATCAACGGAGACTATGATTTTTGAAAATTAACATTTGTTATACACTATAACCGCTCGTCGAGCGCCCCTGAGGTCGTCAGCCGTACGCATATATTTGGGAGAAAAAAAAGTTGAAGAGAAAAAGGATTGTGTTAGATTTTTTCGTTTACTATTTTAACGCTACGCGTTTGGTTCTATTTTTGAAAATTCGATACTTTATTTTTTATTATTTTTTGTATATACATATATATATTAATATCTTTTTATTTTTTAAACGTAGTTGCAAGAAAAGAATTGTGTTAGATTTTTCGTTTATTTTCTTTACTCGATGCGTTTAATTTTTTTTTCTTCTAATTTTGAAAATTCAATATTTTATTTTTATTGTTTTCATATACATACATATATTATATTAATTTTTTGTTGTGGGAAAAGCGACTTTTCCTGGATTATTATTGTTGAATAGCGACCGTTGCCGACGATCGATGTCGAAATAAAGAGAGTTCTTTTCAGTGAACAATCTTGCAGTATTTTTGTTCGTTATTTCATCGTGTCGTTTGTGCCTCTCGTTATCCAGAAGAAAAAACCCATTGGAGAATAGCGTGGCGAATGCTGGTTGTGGTTTTTTATTTTTTTTTATTCCCTCCGTTGCTCCAGAGTTTATACGGTGCTTGTATCATTCGGTCAGGTTCGTCACAAACAACGAGTACGAACGGCGGTGTTCTCGGCACTCGTCAGAGTCCACCTCCGGGACTTCACGGATGTCCGACGAGCGTCGTCAACGGCACCGTCACCCAACAGATGCAGCTCAATCATCGTTCCATCTTCCAAACGGACAACAACAGCTTCTTCAGCTCGAATAGCTTCCAGAAGGTCTCGACCCTCGTTACAATGCCACCTCACACCCAGACGGGCAAGTTCCTAAGCGATGCTTTCATTTTTATTTCGAATTTCATTTGAATCACAAACTTCAAAGTTTGAAACATTAAATTCCAGTTTAAACCTTAAACTCCAGTTTAAACCTTAAACTCCAGTTTAAACCTTAAACTCCAGTTTAGACCTTAAACTCCAGTTTAAACCTTAAACTCCAGTTTAAACCTTAAACTCCAGTTTAAACCTTAAACTCCAGTTTAAACCTTAAACTCCAGTTTAAACCTTAAACTTCAAAGTCTGAGCTTTAAACCTTAAGTTTGAGAGTCAAAGGTAGAACTTCAAACTTTAATGATTGAATTTTCAATCTTAAAGTTTGAACTATGAACAGTAAAATTCGAAGTTTAAGCTGTAAACTTTGAATTTTGAAAACGAAAAAAAACAGCGAATTCGAGCTTGGACTGGGCGAGTACGTGCCTGGCCCCGATCCCGGATTCTCTGCCTTCCGTACACTCGAGCGAGGACTGGCAGGCGGCATTTGGTTTCCAACCTGAGAAATACAGAATGACGTCGAATCACGTATCGAAAAAGCCGAGCCCGCCGGGATCACCGAACGTGCCCTTCAACCCCGAGGACTTCATCGACGAGGAGGACTATCTGAATTCTCAGTACGCCTCAACTCCCGCGAAAGCCTCGCGAGCCTTCGATCCTAGCGTTCTCGTTAATTCGCCGGCCTCAAAATTCATGGCTGACTTTCAACAAAATTCGCTGCAGCAGAGGCTCGCTATGCAGGTATGAAATTGAAAAAAATAATAACATCTAAACCTTCCTTTATTTCCAACTTGAAAAAATTGGTCTCAACCTTGAAAATTTTTTTTGGTCCTTGAAAAATTAGTTTCGAGCTTGGGAAATTTATTTCAAACTGAAAAATGTTTACGTCAAAAAACGTCTGAATTTTCTCGCCAGACTCAACAGAATCAAGAAAACTGCGAATACATAAAGCAGAACGGACACGGAGGACCTGAGGTTCCCACCGGCGGCACGACGAATAGCGTCAATACGGAAATCAAACCAGACGACGATTTGGGTTTCGATCCGTTCCACGAGACACAGAAAGCGCTGGCTGAGCTAATGGAAAACGAAATGCAACTGCAGCAGCAGAGGCTCTTCCAGCAGCAGCAACAGCAGCAACAGCAGCAGCAAGTCCAAGCGCAGCAGCACCATCAGCAACAGCAGCAGAGGGATCGGGAGGAACAGAACAGGGTTCAGCAACAAGGCCTCGCGGCACTGGGGCCTCAGCACTTCACACAGGTGATATTCGCTGCAATCGCGATTTCCAAAAATATTTCCTAAAAATATTTCCTAAACTGCGCGGACGGGTCTTAGAGGCAAATTCCCCAGATGGAATAGTTACCATATCGAAATAACTCAGCGTCCAATTAACGCGTCAAATCTGCACATGACAAAATATATAAAAAACTAAAATATTTGCATTTACGTTTTTCTAAATACGAACCGTGGGATTCCATACAATTCTTCAACACTATCAAATTCATTGGCTAGGCGAATGGAGCGTAGGATTAAATTATACTAACCGTGGTTTGTTCTGTATGTTTGAGTTCGGAACGACTCACGCTTCCTCGTGTGACGAGCAGGGACACGGTAAACAAAATCCCTTAAGACATCCGAATTCATACATACATACCCATTAGAAACATTATAAAAGAACATTATACCTGCCAATCGACGTCTATCTATGAGGAAGAAAAAACCCAAGGTTTCTCTCATGGGGTCATAAATCATGACCTCTAAAGTCCATAGCTCGATTGAGACGATAAGCCTCGAAACGTAAAAATGTATCTTTCTAATTTATGTATAAATATTGGAGTATTTGGATTCCAGTTAACAGACGCATAATAAAGATTGTACTATATCATTTTTATATTAATTTATAATTATTATATAATTTTGAGATTTCAATGTAAATTTGTTTTACCCGTTTTTTAGCAGGTCGCTCACCTCGCGCACTTTCAACAACAGGCAACCCATTTGCAGAACTTTCACGTGATTCATCAGTCGCACAGTCTGCTCTCTCGTCTTCCACAGAATTTGATGCAGCAACAGCAACAGCAACAGCAACAACAGCAACAACAGCAGCAACAGCAGCAACAACAGCAGCAGCCAAGTGCAGGAGGTCAGAACGGAGCCGGGCAGCAAGCACCGATGCCGGCCAATACTCTTGGCCAACGCAGTCGGCTTCCTCCACCGGGATTCCCTGGCTCCACACCCAGTCACATGAATTCCTTCGGACTTGGGATACCAAGACCCGCGCCTACGAATGCTGCTCTTGCCGGTTTGTACTAATCTCCTACTCGCGATCGCCTTTTACTAAATTTTCTTCTCAATTCTTTTTGTTTGTTTGTCCCGATTTTAAAGAATCTAGAGGGTCCTCCTAGTGGATGCCCTGGCAGGTCCTGATAATTATTCCCATATTATACTATGCTGGTTGTATTTTGTGCGTCTCGGTGTGCTACGCACGATAATGCGGTGCGCAACGGCGCAGTACACTATCGACATTTGAAGAAAAAAAAAATAGTCGTTTTGCGACCAGAAATACGTCACTTCGGGTACGGAAAAGACATTTTTCTACCGGAAGTGACGACATACCGGAAATTCGTAACTTTCGGTCTGGAAAACTCATTGTTCGATCGGAAATACTTCACTATCGGTCCAAAAAACGTCATTTACGGTCCCGAAAAGTCATTTTACGACCGGATGTGATGTCATATTAATTAAAAATACTTCACTTCCGGAAGAAAAATGAGATCTTCAAACCGTAACCACTTCCGGTCGAAAATAAGATTGTTAAACCGGATGTAATGTATGTCGTATATCATATATCATGTTCGTAAAAATCGTTAATTCTCTACGAGTCACGAACAACGATTTACAAGAGTTTTTAAGCAGCACCTCACATGCCAAATTTTCCTTTTCATTCGATTTTCGTTGTTACGACCGAGCTACACTGTTCGAAAAATCTGTTTACCGATCGCCGTATTAGTCACCGCTTTCGTTCCATCAATGAGTTACCAGCACCCTTGACGGCTGTTGATAAATCCAGTAAACGTCAATGACTAATTTTAACGACCGCCTTTTCGTCGTCATTTACGCACCAATCATCGATCAATCATTGTTCCTCTAAAGATAAGCCGATGAAAACTATCGATAGCGTGCAGTCACGTTTCGCTCATTTAAAAATAATGAAATTATGACTGTTTTAATAAACAGCTAAGATAAAAAAATTAATTTTATTTTTATAACGATATTTATTTATCAGCAGCACAGCCACCACAGCAGGGACCGTATCTTCCTAACGGCAATCCTCTTCTCACATCACAGGGTAAGTCACTCCTTCTTAAGTCACGCTTTTATTTTTCCTATAAAAAAAATTGTTCAATTAAAAAATCATGAAGATATGTTACAAAGTGATCTGGCAGAATTGTATTGATTGTCCGTTTCGTTGTTTAAGGAGTTAACAAATGTGCGAGCGACGCGGTGTACAGCCTTAAAGATTGGTGCGAGATGAACGGACAGCAGCAGCAGCAACAATTTCATCATCAATCGCTGCACCAGAAGGGCGGCTGGAACAATTTCGGTCCGATCGCCGACTGGACCTCGATCGACCCGGCGATTGTCAGCTCCTCCAGGCCCCTGTCTTTCCAGGCGACGAGCACATGGCAGTTTCCACGGGCTCATCCGTCCCACAGCGTGCCACACAATGCGCAACAGGTGAAATTTCATTAACTACGACACACCACTTTTAATGTTTACGGTAAAACCTCGATCATCCGGAGGCGGTTTAATCGGTCAGTGGATTAACAGCGCTTTGGCTTTTTTTAAAAGTCCTTGCCACGCGCATGGACAGTATTCCGAGGAGAATTTCATATCTATAAAAACCTTTTGACCAAAAATAAGCTGAAAGATCGATTAAAATCGTACCGGACTATTTTGAACAACGATGCATGGTAAAAAAAGATGTTTACATTGGACAACAAATTTTTGTCCACAACCATCCGCAATATTTTTTTTATCGTTCATTTTACATTATTTTGTCGTAAAGATATATTTTTTTTTATAAAAATAATTGTCACATTCGTAAGACTAAAAAAATTATAAATATTTTGGACAACACAGTTTCGTTAAAAGCACACGCCTTTCTGACGGCATAGTTTTGTTTTTTTCTTTGCACCCCTGTCTTCGCGGAGATAAACCACTACTAACGTTAACTGTAATTTTTCAGATTTTGAGATCGATTTTCCATAAGTTGTGAACATTTTTTTTTTTTTTTCAACCGAATGAAAATCCTTTTTTCTGGAATATAAATGTAAAACATACATATATAAATGTTCCGAGTAAAATTGTCACTGAAAAAAAAATTGTCACTGAATTTCGACTGCGTTTTTTTCTTTTTTTAAGGAACAGAACGCACCGGCTCAGCACTGGGCGATGCAGCCACCACCGGGCTTCGGGGGTCCGAGCATCGCGGCCCAGATGAACAGCCAGCAAGGTAACACAGCCGCACAGCCGCACAGCAGCTCCAAGCTCATCTCCGCGGGGTCGGAAATCGAGAGTAAATTACCCAAAAAAAACTTCTAGAATCCTTCGAAAAAAATCCCAGTTCTCATCTTAATAATCTCAATTTTTCATTTTCCACACAGATATGTAAAAAAAAAAAGGAAAAAACACAGAAATTCGAGGATTTAGACAGAAGGACAGACCGACGCGTGGAATGATCGAGCAGCAACGCAAACTTGGACGGGCTGTTGATGGGCATGGTTGACGAAAGCCGAACGAAAAAAAAAAAACAAAAAAATATATCCCGAAGCAGCTTTTTTAATTTGGAGAAAAAAAAACAACGGCCTCCTTCCACTCGACGACGGTGTTTTCCTCGCATACACGAATTATAATACCACGAAAACAATAGGCATTATAAAAAATATACATATATATTAAATGGTTACCAACGGAAATAATCAACAATTACGATCTACATTCGCATCGTTCGTCAACGCGGAGGCACACTATTGTAGCTAAATTTTTGCGATTTTAATACGAAAAAAAAAATCCGCGGACGGATAAAATTGCGTCTAAGAGATCCGTTTTGTTGGAAATCTTCCAACCAATTAACGTTCTCGAGTTTTCGAGTATATTCAAGGTTTTCGTTCCGATTATTTTCTTTTTTTTCGTTTTGGTTTTTTTTTCACAATTCGTCTCGCAACCGAGCGATGAGAATTGCTGCAGCGAAGTCGTTCGAAAACCTTCGAGCATATTCATCTCGAAGGTTTCTTCGAGAAACCGCGGTCGCGTTAGATAAAACAATTTTGTTGATCATTGGGAGAAAAAAAAATCATGGAAACAGGCGAGAGATAGCCAAGGTCGGAACGAAGCCCGTTGGGGGTTTTCGCACTGAATTTTCTACGCATTTTTTGTCATCGCGAGTACTGCGTGCTGCGTTGAAATTGCGGCCTGGCGTTACGACGCTGAAAGATATCAATGATCGACGATAGGCATTATAATTTTTCTTTTTTGTGTCGAGGAAATCGCCAATAGTAATTTCGTCGAACAGGAATTGCAATTCGACGTATTTCATTTAGCTAATTTATCGGAATTCCGGAAAAACGCAAGTTTTTTCGAGGAAAGAAAAAAAAATCGCGGACGCGCGTTCGACCCATTTCTCGAACGTGGGTCCGCGAGCATGAATATAAAGAATAAAAAATAACCGATAATTAAAAACGCGAATGAATAAACGAAATTCGAGTCTTAGGGGTCGTCGGGGGCGTCCGGAGATTTCGATATTTTAACGTGTCGGTCGCGGAAATATTTTCGATCCCCTCGGAGGGGGAATTGATCCATCGGGATCGAGATCGAGAAGAATAAAACAAGAATTCAATAAACGAAATGAAATATAAAACAAATGAAAAGCGCGTGAAAAAATTAGCGGAAAAAGAATGAATAAACATATAAATAATAAAGAAAAGAAAAAAAAACAAGAAACTTAGGTACACAAGAAACGGACTACTGGAAGTGAAAGAAAGAGGAAGAAAAAAAAGAGAAGTAATGAGAAAGAGAGAGAGTGGGGTGCTGTGTCCAAATCGATGAAAAACGTTGTTTTCCTCGCGGGATAACTGTACGTCGGCGGATTATTATTATTGATTAATTAATTAATTATTATTATTATTAATTATACATATACACGCTGCTGCCTCGAGGCGAATTACGAAGCAGGATGCGTATATATATACACATACACATACAAAAAAATAAATAAAAATAAATTACACGCGAACGAACACACACACACACACGGAAACTCACACACACGAAAATACACCTTGAACTACGCGACGAGAGTTGAATGAACATACGATTACATTATAAAAGCTAAATGATTCGACAGTGTTCGAAGAAATATACGATATGCGAAAGAAAGTATTTATACGTGTTGGCTTTTTTTTTTGTCTTTTTTAGTATAAGGTCGATAGGCCAGTTTAATTGATGTTTTAGAAAAATTGAGCGGCGATGTGCTC
The DNA here is from genome assembly GCA_030522725.1 of Ichneumoninae sp. B BG-2022a. NCBI lineage: Eukaryota > Metazoa > Arthropoda > Insecta > Hymenoptera > Ichneumonidae > Ichneumoninae sp. B BG-2022a. Next base: position 85,687 of record JAPYZD010000065.1, read on the forward strand.
GGTCGGTAACGAAATCTGTATTTCATTCTTTTTAGCCGGAAATGACGTTGACCATTTCCGGTTAACAGTAAATTCTTTTACGACCCGGATAATGATTTAGTTTTGGGTAAGAATTTTCTTTTTGCTCGTAAATTGTTAGGAGGGTTGAAAAAAATTTGTATTAGTTTTCCTTACCGACCGTGGTAACACATGCACATATAGGTGATGTCTGGCATGTTATTGAATTTTGCTCGTCCTTGTAAAGTCCTAGAAATGACCTTCCATTGTTTACTTTCTCATCCCATACGAAGTATGCAAGTAGACAGGATTGTAATCCCAAAAAAAATCGATTGCCAGACTGTGATCTAGATACATGTTTTGCATCTGCCACAATCTAACAAAAAAAGTATTTTTTATTTCTGGCTGTCTATTTGTAGGTCTATCCTTTCCGAAAACACAATAACTTTTCGAAGAGACTTCGGATCTCAGCGAAACTTGCTGTTTTTTACATCTACAATGTGGTTTTGGTATTGGATTTCGAAATTTTTCATCCCATCGATCTGGCTTTTTTTGCAAATCCGTGACATTTTTTTAGACCCTCGACATTTTTTCATAGATCATTGCAATGTCTTATCGACCATTGAAATTTTTTGTAGGTCCTTACGATTTTTTTTTTCGTTTCATTTACGAAAGCACTTCCGTAACTTTATATAGTCCGTATAGTTCCGTATAAAAAGTTATATAGTTGCGATTGATAGCGAGTATTGGGAACGCGAAATCGTCGTATAAGAACGTATAAGAAATATTTTTTATTATTTCGAAAACATCGAAAGTATCAGGGGATAAATTTAAGAATATTTCGTGTTACGTGGATACATTCCGTGTGACTAACCATCCATTGTTACTACGTCCTTGAAAGTCTTGAGGAAGTTCTTGAAAGCTCCTTGAATTTTATTCGACGATTTTTAGGCCAACAAATGAATTCTATTTTTGATAAAAAAAAACATTGCGTAAAAATTCCCACACGATTGATTGTTCGTAACGGTGTGCTAATCGTATAAAAAAATCCCCAAATTCGAATTATAAACATTGCATTTTCTCAATATTGCATTTTACATTGCATTTTTTCAATATTGTATATGCATATCAATGGTCTAATGCCAAAAAGGCATATAGGCGATCGTTATACAGTCTATATGACATTAAACCATCGATATATATGTACATATATCTTTAAAAGTATTTTCTGTTATTTAAAAAAATGGAATATCCACAATTTTGATACTCAATGCCGAGAATGTTTTTAAGAAAAATTAAAAGCATGGGATTTTTTACACGATTCTTTTTACCGATAAAAAATTTGATAAAATACGTTATTTAAAAAAATTTTCACATAATAAGATATTTGCCCGACAAAACGATTATTTCGTCAATAAATCCATTAATACATTTTTCACGTAAAAAAAAGATATTTCTTTGAGAATAATCTGTTTTTTAATTGCGTCTCTTAATATTTTTTTTTTATTAAACACACAAATTTAAACGTATATATATGTATATA
>JAPYZD010000066.1:0-107213 GCA_030522725.1 Ichneumoninae sp. B BG-2022a
TGCTGCTACAATGATTTCTGCATGTAAATATGCAAAAGTTTATAACAGCTGCTACAATGATTTCTGCATGTAAATATGCAAAAGTTTATAACTGCTGCTTCAATGATTTTTGCATGTAGATATGCAAAAGTTCATAATTGCTGCTACAATGATTTCTGCATGTAGATTTGGAAAAAAATTGACAACTGCATATGGTTTCCGCAATGTAAAGGACAATTTATTAATAAAATGATTGACTTTGATAATAAGGTGATGTAAGTGTACGCTTCAGTTTATATTACATAACATTTTTTTCACAAGATGTCGTACTAAAACATCCATCTACCCCTTATAATATAAATTTCGTGAAATATTTACAGCTTAAATTTCGTGAAAATTTCACCGCTCAAATTTCTTAAAAATTTTGCAGCTTAGATTTCGTCCCACTTCTCAATGTAGTCACAGTTTTTGCAAGCCTGTAAATCACTTGATAAGAAAAGAGAAGCCACAATATCACCTTTTCATAGGATGAAGCTTCTTCATTGACGCAAGTTGCCTCTGAAAACCTTATGAAAATCTCAAAAATCGAAAAATAACTTTACCTATGGTTTGTGCAAACGATTGTCGGCATTTTACAACCTTTACAATTTTTTTTTTTTGGCGAAGCTAATTTTCCACTCACATCTGCTAGTCAAAATTAAATTGAGGTTTCAAACATACAATTTTTCGACGGCGAAGACCTTGCATTATTCTTTGATCTCTTAACCGATTGAGCCTTCTCAGTTTCTCCTCCCCCCAATACTTCATCTTGAAATCCTTCAGCTTGTCGACGACTCCATGCCTCAAGGGCTGCTTCATAAGAGCCATACTTTGCTACACAAACTTGAATCAGCTATAGTTAGTTCTAGAATTCTTTTTTCTACCTGAAATTCGTAGTATAATTTCATAGGAAATCCATAACCACGAGGATTAGGAACTTCCGTCACAACTAGTTGAGGGGAACTCGAAATATCAGTTTCTGCTTCGTTTGCCAATGAATAACTTTGCTTTAAGTCTTTTATCGTAAGCCCAAATTTTCTCTGAGCAGTACTTTGCGATACACGGCGGTAACCATGAGATATTTTCCTATCATTTAAACATGGAAGGCATACATAGTGTGATATTGACATTAGACTTTGATCCAAATTGCTAAGAGTGCCGCAAAATCGACAATGCGTGCTTTGGTTTTCTTGAATTGAATCCTCACTGCGCGGCTGTGAGTATTCAAGACTTAGATTTAGTAAGTCGTCATCAACAAGTTCAAATTCTCCCTCATTTTTTTGTGCCATGTTTATAGTAGACGCAGGTTTAAGTAGCTGCACCATTATGGTACGTCCCATTAAAGGAGAAGGAAACTTCCGATATCGATTAATTGTAAGCCATTTTTTGGGGCAGAAATTTTTTCGCTATCACAATTGAGAAATCAACCATGGAAAATATTACGATATTCTCTGCATTTATGTGCCTTTCAATGTCCTTTACAGTAAATAAAAAGCTCTTTTAAACAAACCCCTCATAAAAACGTCCATGAGGGAACATTCTTTGTATACCTCAAATTGAGAATCATCATCAAATATGCTTACTGCATACATCAAGCAAAACTATTTTTTTCGTTGCATCTGCATAGCATTTAAGTATTCCGGCAAAGTGTCATTATCACTTTTCACGAGGATCCTGTATATTTACAATATATTCAATGCTGCAAGTCTTTTCAGCGGCCAAAGCAATTTTCTTGCTAGGAAGACATACAGGCGAATAATTCGTGTGGGTTTATGGTAGAGGAAAGGATATTTTATACGCCCAGTACCTGAGTGAGTACTTAAAAATGTAGGCTATTCAAGGCATGTGTCATTCGCACGAAATCATGAGGTCCTATATTTCGAGATCAGTTGTTGTGAATTGCATTATAATCCCCGTTGGATAACTTTTGCTAAAACTTCTCTTCATTAAAAAAAAGATATCGTTCTACATTATATTATTACGCACCTCAACTCTTTCTTCTTCCTGAACTGAAAAGTCTCTCAGCGAATCTTTGATTTATTCAATTAGTGACTACAAAAATCAAAGACAGAAAAAATATTTGGGGCAATTATCTTCAGACCCCTAGATTGTCATGATTTGCTTATGTACAGAATTTCCAATAGTATTTCAAAGATTCATGAGGCACGTGATGAATCCCAACTCATCTTATAAAGCATTTTGTTTACGAGGCGGCGATCTGAAATCATGTAAAAAATATGCAAAAAAACTTGCAAGGATTCACTGAAGCTCATTAGACTTTGTTCAGCTGCAATTCAAGGGTGTTGCGTAATAGCCTCTTTGAAAATCGCATCCTAAGATAGAATGTGATCAGCCTTGTAGCGTGAATTTTAGGTTCGACACTTGTCATACTGGAGATGAAATGGTGCATGGATTGCTGACAAGCTTGCAGTGTTAAGTATCAGGTCTGACACCTGTGACAAATAATCCAAATGTCCGCCGTTTACGATCGATTCAACATTCACGCACAGCTTGAACATCTACAAAGCAAATATCAAGGAACAGGCAACGCTGAGACATCGAAGTGGTATGATTGCGTTTCAACTCCTCCTACTTTGCGCAGGCAGTGGATGTCAAATTTACATCGTGACACATTATCCTCACACTCGGGGCACTTTGCGAGGTTTGTTCCGACTTAAAAAAACAAGATTCCACAGGCTAGCTTATATCTCTGTCGCTGAAAATACACCCGTTTGTCGTTTGCGCTACGAGTTTTTACAGGTGTGCCTATATAGTTTGATATAATCTGTGTTCCAGTCCATGGTGAGACCGTGTGGCCCGCCTCCTCCGATCCCGAAAGACGACTTGGAATGATCTTGAGTTCTGCGCCGGCGGAAAAGGGCTGCTTCAACTTTGATTACACAGGCAGATTCCCTTTCGCAAGTGGATGATCGTCGGGCAATTCATGTGCACTACAACTCCGTATAGGCTTATTTATCTGTTAAAAAGCAAATTAATCTAGATCACACTTACTCGGAAAACTCCCCATCGTAGCTTCTGTCTTTTATTGCGGCGCTTAGCTTTCAATTGCCTAATGATGTCCTAGACACATTCCATAAATTTGATGACTGTGCTCACATGCGTGTGAATCAGAATCCTTCTATGAACCTCCGCGCGCACTTCTCTGAGAATTCAGAATCTTAATGCTTGATGCTGACCTTCGGCGCTTTCCGTCCTTAATAATTTGTTTCGCGCCAAAAGTATAAGCGGGTAGACCTGCCGCTACTCTTTGAGCGAGATATTCTCGACGAATCTTATGAAATTTTCTGACAAGGCGAGGTTCCAAGCTCTTGATTCCAGGTCTATGTATGCTAAACTTCAAACGCTTCGCATGTCCAGGCTTAACGTAAGTATGCCATCGGTATCTGAATAATAATAATAATGATTTGCTTATTGTCTACCGATAATCTCGAGTTACAGGTAGTTGAGTGGCTTTAAGAGAATGAGTTGCCCTTTCAACTATCTAGCAAACATTGCTAGAGCATTCTTACTAACCTTCATGTGCAAGATTCTTGGGCTGTATATCGGTATCAATTGAGTCACACCAACCCCATCGTATGAATTCTTCAGCCTCAAGCTTGATGAAATCCCTTTTTTGCGAATTTCAACACAGTAACCTAATTTATAGATTGCATGTTCCAGACGCACTACCTAGAAACACGGCCTGTGTTTGCTGTGTTCGAGACAGTTCATAATGCACTTCAACTAAATCACCTAACTCTACAATTGGCATCTGATGTTTATCGTACTCAAGAGTCACTTACAACGAAAGACTGAATGGTTTTCATTCTAGCAACTTCAGTCTCGTCCAAGTGCCGAAGTAGCTCCAGTCGCTTGTATAATCCAAAAGCAGGTTTTCCCTCTTCGCCACTTGGTGGCCAGTTATGTGATTTAGGAGATTCAAGTGTGTACATTTTTTTTGATACACTGCTAGGAATTAAACGGCTTCTAAAGGTGCGAACTGATGATGGGAAAATCTCTTTTATATATTCTTGAAAGAATACATGTCTCTGGTTTAAGTGCCGTTTAATCATTCATAAAGATTTCAAATACCAAAGAGCATTTTGTGCACAGCTTGTAATTGACTAGGTGTTGCTGCAACTTTACAGACAGTTGCACTTGTTTGCTTGAACTTTACGGGCCAAGACGCGTCAGGTATAACAATTCGTGCCACAGGCTAGATGCACAGATGATTACAGGTACACTTCACTTACTTGAGCCTCTTGACTTTCTGCCGTATCCAACAATTTCAAATAAGCACCCACGGATGTTACATTACTCGGAGCGAATGTTGCGCCAGTAAAATCCATAAGACCGAAATGACTGAAATAAACGTATACCAGTTTCTACTAAAACCAACCTTGACTGCTCCTCAAGCTTTGACTTCAACATAGCTAATCTCAGTTGTAGCGCGGCATCATTGGTCATGTAAGCCTCTTGAGGGGTTGAAATTTCTAAGAAAAAATTTAAAATTCTTTAACCTACTAGACGGATTGTATTCTAGTATTGGAACTTGCAATAGATGCTGTAGATATAATTTGCGTATGCTTTGAAATTCTGCAAATAGTTTGCTCAATCTTGATTCTTCTATCAAGATCGAGTGACATGACGAGAAGCCTGGTACATACCATTTAGGATATGAGCATGTGATTTTGATTCCTAAAAAACAAAGTAAAAGCATTATACCTACTTGCGCACCATAAATTCTCTTCTTGTGGAAAATTCTTCTAAGTCATCCGCTCGAAGATCAACTTCAACCCGCTCCATCTGAATGATGACCTTTGTTGGTCTTTCACCTGTAATGCTAGAGTTTCTTGTTCAAGTTTGTGGTTGATTGCTCTCAAGTTTGCGATTTCTAGAGCATCCCATTCTGACTGATGCTGGTGGCGCGGCAATTTCTTGGTATGTTCAATTATTTGAGACAGGTCTGCAAAGATGCTGGATGATGAATTACAAGTCGACCTTTCAATCGGGCTAACAGCTGAGCATTTTCTTCTTGTGACTTTTTTTTGTTAATATCAAGTGAGTGCATTTCTTGCCGCAGCTTCGTTATAAGTTCTTGAAAATGATGCTCGTGCATTCTGAGTTCCTTCAATTCTGGCTCGTATAATCTCATTCTGCGATAAAAATTAAAGTTACGGCAAAAGCGGTACCTTTCAGCTTGTACTCTCATCTCTGCGAATTTCAGCTGCCAGTCACTCGCTTCTTGACGTGCTTTTACCACATCATTTCCACGATTTTTTAAGTCTTCCTCTCGACGCGCTTGGCTCCGCTTTGATTTCAGGAGTGACTGCTCAAGCATTGTAACCTCACAAGTTCGTTTTAAAACGGTCTCTACAGCTTGCTACATGATATATGATCCTGCAATACTTGCCTCCCAGATAAAAGCTTTTGAAGTAGTAACGTTTGTGTTTGCTGATTTCTTCAAAGTTGCGACAATCTGTACTAGAGCCTCAGCAACTATCTGAGTAAAAATAATCATTATATTTATCCTCACCGGATAGTACGGACTCAATTTCGCTTGAATTTCATGTTGTGGAGTCTCATCAGGAGAAGTAAGCTCTACCTCAAATGTAGCGACTGTCTAAAACAATAATGCTAAAGTCTCTTACATTTTTAAATTTATTGAGGAACTCGAGTACTGTATCGCGTTCTGATGAGCCTCGTGGTCGCAACAAAGTGAACCCTGCTTTCAGGTATTCTCGCTGTCCACTAATATTTGAGAATCTGGATTGGATTGAGTTAAAAAGGGAAATTGAAATACCTTCCGAGTACATGTGATGTTGCGTTCCATATGCCCGTCCAAACGGAGGCCTCAACGGCCTTGAAAATTTTGACTTATTCACAGGTTTTAGATATCTCACCTTATTTGCGTTCTCAGAGTAAGCAGCACCAGAAAGTCCAAGAACAGATAGACTTGCTAGGTGTCTAATTAAAGCAACGATTATTGGAATTGGAATTCCAAAATTTCCCTCTCCCGAGTCTAAGCTTTCTTGTTGTATCGGTGATTGATACAATACTGTTATTTTGTTGTCAATTTTTCGCATCATCAATGACTCAATTGTATGCAAGGAATTCTAATTTATATATTTACAGCAAAACTCACTTCTAGCTGATCGAGATTAAAAGCAGGTGATAGGTAATTATTCTCTGCCGTTTCTGACAATCTATCCATATTCTTTTCGCAAATTTCAAGGCAATCGTATACCTCAGTTGACTGACCTACACATATCGTAATTGAACATGAGTTGAGTTACTATTTGTATCTGAAGCCATTTCTTGTTCGGTTTTCTTAATGTCCAAAAATAATTTGAGTTCCTCTAGATTTGATTGATTAAAAGCATTGAGTGCTGCAGCTAGCTGTGATTTCTGTCAAAAAAAGAGAGCTCACTTTGATCATCAATGATGAAACCAAATTGACTGTATGATGCAACCATCTTATAAATCCCTTATCTTTTTGGAGGCTCTAGAAAAATTGTACTGTTAGAATCTCACCAGTGGATTTTCTTTGAAATCCTCAATAATGTCATTGTAATGGGCTTGAGTTACGTAATCGAGAAAATTTGTTGCTTTTAAAGTTATTCTAAATTTTTCACAAAAAATAGAGAATCTTACCTTGTAGCAATGACAATTGTATTGAAGACCTTAATTTCTGTCGCCCAAAGCTCAAAAGCAACACAAGAACTAAAAAACGTTACTTCTTCCTTGAGCAATGCCATAGAGATACGAGCATCTTCTTGCTTCAAAGTTGATGCAGCTTTATTGCGGTTTGTATCCCTTTATCATATACTTCGGGTAACTAACAAGGCTTACTGTTGATCCTGAGCAGTTGACATTTGTTGCCACCGAGGAGCCAGGAAGGCAGAAGACTTGGCAACAGTCTCCTCAAGAGAAACCACTTTAGACGTTAATTCGGCTATATTGCTTTTCTGTCCAAAACTCTCACAAAGAGTCTACTTTACATGCTGTCTTTCGCGCTCTACTGCTATTGAAGAAACCTTTCCAAATGCTTCCTTGAAAGATCTCAGTTCTTCATATGTCGCAGCAAGTTTGTTCTACAAAGATGAAAGAACTTCTTGCGATTCATTGAACCATACTTTGAAGGCAAATTCAATCTTTTGAGATTCTTCGATTAGCTCAGCATCAAGAACCACTGTGGCTTGAAGCGCTTCAATTGCTTCTTTTTGTTGTTGCACAATAACCTGAGGCCGAAATTCTTTTCTATTTATCGTACAGCTGAAGCATGTAAATTTCTCTGCGAATCTCCAAGTGCTGCTCTGAGAGCAGCGCTTTCTAGCTCTTTCTCTTCCACGCCGGCCACTGCTTCAAGATGCCACCGTTTCAAAGTTTCAAAGGCTGCTTGCCTTTCAGCCATCTATTGATAGGCTGCTTTGTAAACATAACATACTTCATGTTGCAAAACGCTGATTTGTTTTTGATACTTTACAACATTAGATTCCGGGTCCGAGATTCGATCAATTTCCTCACGTAAAAGCGCAACTTCTAAGTCTCGGTTCAAAATCTCGCAAAAGTCGTACACGACTACATCCTACCTCGGCCTCAGCTTTAAGCTTCAGATCCTCAAGTGCCTGCTTATAGCTTTCTATTTCTTGCAGCAACGATTCCTTATTTAGCATGGTTATAGATTCAGAAGCAGCTTCGACATCAATTGAAGAGAGGGTCTCTTCAGGATCTTATTGAGAGCGCATTGATACGGCAGCAAGAGTTTCCTTACCGTGTTGCGCTGCCTCCATTGTGATGTGCCGGCTATTGGCCTCAGACATCTTTATGTCCGTCTTTAGTCACAGGGCAATGTATGGTACTTTATTATGTTAGAATTGCTCTAGTTCAAAATAATGCGGACATCTATCATAATTAGGAAAATGGAAGTTTTGCGGTTCAATCGTGCTATGTGTCGCCGTTGGACAGACAGTCTGACTAGAAGCTTCGTCATTGGGCAACGGTGAAGTGGAATAAGGACACCATACGAAAAACTCAGGAAGAATTGCAATAGGGGGGCGTCCACATGATCTGAGTCTCAAATTTATCAATAATATATTTTCATACTTTCTAATTTGGCGGATTTTTTCAGTATCAAAATTTATTATTGGATCACCAGTTGTGGTTTTGCTAGGGGTACGCAATCTCAAGTAGTGTATTTACCTCAGAATATTCATTGACTCTAAAGTAGCTATCACATCCTCTGATCGTATTGATGTAAAGTGACAGATATCCTGAAGAAACAATTGAAAATTAAGACTTTCGCTCACTTCAATAGACAGATTCACTTTTCCTGACAGTTTCTGATCATCCTGATATTTGAGTCCTCTTGGACACATCCTCACAGTACAAAGTCCTGCTGACAAAGTTCCGGAAACTTCACCAAAAAAACAACAGCAAGCTGGAGGGCACGAAACAGGAGTCAAAAGCAGATCTGAAATAATCAGCTTCCAGTACTGTGTGTACGATACGCGACCTAAGTCGCTCAAAGGTCTTTCTGGTGTGCCTTCCTTTTGCTCAATCTTTGAAAGACTATATGAAAAATGGATGAAGAATTTGCCATATCCTTTTCGCTGATGCTGTCAGAAAGTAAAAACCTTACATAAAGTACGTACTTGTGGAAATGTCAAGATACACGCTAGATTGTAACCCATAGTGGAGCTTTTTTCTTTAGAAAAGTAACCCACAATTTGGCAATTTCTTGCACTGCTTATACCTGCCCGTTGTAAGGGCTCAGAAAAAGTGCGATCACCATGTTGTGGCAAATCATCCCACTTTCAAAAAGATGATTATTGTAGCAATCATGAGTACCTCACCTCTACCAATACATAAAAAAGAAACGGTGCGACATTAAATTGCAACGTTTTATGATCCAAGTATAACTTTGATATTAAAGATAAATTCTCACAATACTCCCATTCAATCTCTCCGTCTACTTCGTAGAAAGATAATCTGCAGAGTAACTCGAAAGACATTGAGACCTACTTTCCGTCTCTATAAATCTCATCTCCTGGAGGTGTATGTCTAGCACATAGTACCTCGTGAAGACGTAGCTCTGCAGCGTTAAGAAAAAAACGAAGACAACCAGCACAAGCAAAAAGAATTGTTGCAGGATGACAATAAGCAGGCAAAGGTGAATAATACCAAGTTCGCATTAGATATTCATTTATCTGAAAGTAATCAATAGTTCTCAATCGCGTCGTATTTTCATGCACCTGAAAATCAAATTTGATTTTAGAATGATAGAGTACCTCAATTGAGGCCTTATCCATGCCCTCATGTTCTCCAGCATCACTAGTGACATCATCAAATGCATCGACGCTCGATACATTTCTGGTCAGACTATTATTATCTCTCATTCCCGCTCTGATCAAAACTGCGGAAATCACGTTGGTGAGAAGCTCGCAGATAGAATCATTTAATTCCGCCTTTACAGAAGCGATATCAAAAGCATTTCCTGCTTCTCCGCTGCTTTTGAGTTCGTTTCCTTTTCGAGTAGCCGCAGCTTCTCTTAATTCCTTCAGAGTTGTTGTGGGCAGCCCATGTAAAGAAATAAGTGACTGTGAGACATTATGACTCGGAGCTGCGGTCGCTATAAAGCCGAGCAGTCCTGCCGCACTGGCTCCACTTTTCCGCTTTTTTTTCGAACTAGCATTCGCTGCCGCAATAACGTCTAATAAATCTAGTTGCAAATATCCAGAAATGACATGAGACCACCAGAGGAATGATAATTGACGAGGAGTACGGATTGGAGACAAAGTATTCAAGTCACGGTTTTTTGATTGCGAAGTGCCTCTGAAAAACAAGAGACACCACTGTAAAAACTGTTCAGGAGCTTCTATTTTAGTAGAATCATTAAATTCCGCAGTTGTTACGCCCAAAGATGTTGAAGACTTATCCCAAGAAAAAAACAGAGAAACACAAACTCTTAAAAGCTGCATTGTTGCCTTGGCGGCTCCTAAATCTGTGAGACTGGACTCTTCGTAGGCGCCATTCGTTGATGTCTCCGTTCTTGGAGCTGCAAGCAATGGATGTGGTATTGCATGAAGACCGGAAAGGACGTGACGAGCAATTGCCACTGAACTTGGTCTCAAGGAATCTGGATCTAACATTGCAGGCAGAAGATCTTGCATGGTACACCACTTGTCATATCGGCGATTATATCCTTGGAAATGAACATAATAATCGAATTGCCAAGGTGCGCACGCAATTGAATCTTCCGCGCCGAAGTTCGATTCCCTGGGACCAAGATGTCTGGTATGAGCATCACTTTTGAGATTTACTAGTTCACAAGCGTTATCTTTCGCGCCTGGATGCGTTTTCCGAAGCTTACGCTTCTGATTTCTTATCTGACCAACTTCTGGTGGATAAGCTGATGCATCTGCAACTCCTCGTACTGGAAATAAAGGTGCAAGTGTTTGGATTAATTCACAATCTGATTTCAAAGGTTCAATGAAGCTCTCACTCGAGTCGTTGCACAATTCGTCGGATTTCTGGTTTTCCATTTTCTCTCGCTGACGAGTTTCTGGTCGACCGCCTTCCTTAATAACTTTTGCCGTTACACTTTTTTGCATATTCGGATGGCCCACAGCCCACTCGATAAGGTAGCTGTTCAGATCCTCAACTCCACCACACCCATGGAGATAACCTAAGAAATAACCTTCTGTTGGTCTACAGTATACCACTCTAGCTAAATGCCAAGGGTAACAACCTGAGACACCTTGCGGCTGCGAAGGTACCCCTTTATCCAAGCGAGCCCAGACTACAGTATTTTCGGGTAACGCGCCAGGTGGAGCAGCAACGGAAAGTCCCCGGTAATAAATGCATTTGTTGAGAGTTGATGCAAGACGCGAACGCTGATAGTTCTGAGCAGTGATTTTTCGGCGTTGTGCTGTTAATCGCCGCTGTATTGCATACCATGATAATTGATTGCAAATTTCTTCAACTGGCAAAAGTGAGACTGATTCGTCTGACTCAGATGACTCCTCGCGTGCTCGGCCCGCCTTCAGCGCTTTGCGGGCCGCAGAGGTTCTTTTCCTCAGCGGTGCAGTCAGCTTCAGTGGTGTCTGACCTTCCACGAGCACTTCGGGCGTAGATGTCATCGATTTGGCATCTTGGCATCGATCAGTCCGCACGTCAGCGTACCATGTTGACTGACCTGGTAAATTGTGTGCGCCAGATGTCGGGAAAAAAACCAAACATTTGCAGTTATCGAGGCGACGACGATGCCCGTCACTAACTCGTTCCACAAAAGCATGCTCAAATCATAGAAATTAGACACTCTCCACCTGAACCAAAATAACTCGTTCATAAGAAGGGGAAAGTAGGTGTGTATGCCAGCCTTGATTCTTTGCTGAAAAGTACTGTGATATTCCAGTATGGACATTGTCGCTGATCAGCTGACATTTTCATCTGAAAATAAGCATGTTGAACTTCTCAGAAAAAAACATAAATTTAAAGATTTTGATTGTATGATGATCAAATCAATCTAATACGAAATCATGAAAACAGCACAACAATTTTGTTTATGGCTTTTGTGGGTCCACAAATCCTACTCAAATCTCCGGATATGCCTCGTCGAGAGTCACAGATTGAAATGGTCCTATAAAAACCAGCGCAGTGCTCCTAATGCGGTTCGGCTTTCTCGTATATCTATTAATATTTCTACTTGAGCACGTGAAACTGGATACTAATGCATATCATCTCGGAAGATTACACAAAAAGTCAAGTCTTTCCGGCAAAATTCAAAATGATGATAAACTAGTTCAGCTGCATTTTTCAAGACAAAATACGGAAGGCATGCATGATTACCTAGCTCAGGCAAAGTCTCTGGGCTGGGACATTGGTGTAGCAACAATGCAAAATAGGAATCGCGGTCATCAAAATCAGGATAATTTTATTTTTCGCCTCTATGAAACCTTAGATTCTGATGGTTTAGGGATTGGTTTATTTGGTGTCTTGGACGGTCATGGACGTCATGGCCATATCATCTCTGCTGATGCTGCCAATGAGGTCATGAAAGAAGCTGATAGATTACTCACGAGGTTTCCGGAGAGTTACGACTTTAATCCACGAAATGAAGCAGAAGCAATGATAACTTCATTTCTTGTCAGCAAATTTGATTTGGAATTAGATCCTCGAGGGAGTGACTTAAAAATAATAGTACACTTGCTGTATAGTAGGGCTAATGAAGCAATTTCACAAAAGTTCTACGGGGGATCGACCATGTCTTTAGTCCTAATTGATCTTAAATCTGATCGTGTATATGTCGCTAGTGCGGGGGACTCAATCGTTATGGGTAAAACAAAAGCTAGTGACTCTTCCCTAGATTGTATTTCAAGTGTTCACTCTATGACCGCTCGCTTAGAGCGACAGCGCGTTAAGAAAGCGTTCAATCGATTTGGTTTAGTCTTAGGAAAAAAAGAAGTTCACACTTATTCAGAAGTGGCAAAAACCTATTCTCGCTCAAAAACAACCGTCAAGATTCAATTCAAACATTCTTATGCATTGATTCAATCAAATCTTTCAGCGCAAAAGAAAATGGCTCTCAAATTACCCTTTGATGCTGAAGAGTACCCATACTCTCTCAATTCTCATGTATCACCTGCTGTAATACACGCTGTACTTGCGTCTAAAATCACTACACCAAACATCTTGAAAACTTCGAAGAAGCTTCAGTATGCTGAAGAGAAGCATGAGTATCTGGGCATTTATGATAATTATTTTTCTTTACCCCTGTCCTGTGATGGTATAAGGCAGATACCTGGCCATATGAAAGGAGAAGGTCACATTTCCTATGGACTTGTAAACAGAAAAGGGTTTCCTTCCTGGGATATTCGACTAGGACCACTTCAACCAAGTAGATCTCTAGGTGACGGAGGACGTAAAGTAGCTATCAGCTCAACCTCATTCGTCAGGCATGATCCAGAAATAAAAGAATATAAGCTTAGTGAATTTGATTTTATCGTATTATCCTCCGACGGATACACTAATAGATATGAAAAAGCGGCCTATACCGAAACATATCTGAATAAGATTCACAAATGTTCTTCTGGAGACTGCCTTAAAGATCCACTTGAAAAGTTTAATGCCTGGGTTGAAGAAACTTCACTATCAGTTGAAAACGACTTTGCGAACGCACTCGAAGAGCTCAATGATGCAACTTGGAAATTAGCAGCAGAGCACATGTTTTCGCACTTGAAAGCGGCATCAGACATGGCGCCGACAAACATGAGTTTGGCCATGGATAAAGCTATTGAGCTCTCAAGTCATGTAAAATTACGAGACGATGACATAACCCTTTTAGTAAGTGAATCAAAATTGATTTGACTCCTTCAGTATATTCGTACTCCCAAACTTGATGCAAGTCAAAAAGCTCATCAAAGACAAAAACTTTAAATCAGAATTATCTCATTGCTTTTATTTTTCCGGCAAATTCTATCGCTTACCGCTTAATTTTTTAAGACGGATTAATTTTTTATAAAAACATTTTCAATACTGCAAAGTAATGCATGAATTATTGCACGTTCTTAGCGCTGACGCTTGGTACTGACATTCCACACTCTGAAAAATAACATGGCAACTTCTTTTCTGTGGATCTGGAAACAAAATTTATTAAAGTTGCAACTAATTATTAATATGAATTAAAACCATGCTTAATGCCAAAAATGCTTTCGTTTCACGCAAAATAAGAAGTGGGCAGGTGACTTAACCCAAAAAACATCAATATATTCAGTCTTGATATACTGAAATTATTACATTGTTATAAATAGCGTGATGTTTATCAAAAACAGTAGTTTTTTCATCATAGACAAGAAATTGTCAAATTTTACACAAAAAAATCATTCAATATCATACAATAATATTGTGGCCATTACTTTTTGACAAATTATTCCAATTAATAATCTGTCCCTAACTTACTAATCTGTTCTATGCTAAATTTCTAAATTAATTCATTACAAAATTCTATATATTTCATTCATTTTACTTATTTTGTTATACTCTCCTTCTCTTCATTAGCAGATGGAACGCACTCAGCACTACCACCTGGTCTCCACAAGGGTGAAGTTGTTGTAGGAGGGATTCCATATTGTTCCATCGATATCGGCTCATAATCCTCAATACAGACAAGGGCTGTATCCAAAGCTTGTACCAATTCATGCGCAAGCGGACACAATGCTTCTACAAATGCATTTGGTGCATCAGGATCAGCAAACTCAAGAACCGCAGCATGGAGGAACATCCTTGGGCACCATTGGCGATCTTCTTGACACTTTCTAGTCTCAAGATACTTAGTGTCGCTAACTAGAGGATGCCCTATGTGGCGCATATGAACTCGAATCTGATGTGTTCTGCCAGTTACTATACGACATTTGCACAGTGAAAACTCATCATTAACGGTGAGCTCGCCTGTGAGCGCCGGATCAACCCAGATGCGTCTGAAAAAAAGTTTCACATCAACTTATTCCTAACCCCCTATTGGAGCTTTGTTCTAAATAAGACGACTTTCGTCGGACTTGACATGTTTGCACGTGATCTGGAGTAGACAAACTTTCGCTCCGTGATCGTTGACTTCGCCGCCTTTCAACAGTATTATCGCGAATACGAGAGACAGAGCTGTCTTTCTGATTGCTACTTGTTGACTTGTTTTGTGGTATTCCATCATCAGATTCTACGTCTGTTGGAGACGGCAAAACATATTCGCCCACGGGGGGTGGTTGCTCCAAAAGACTCTTGATAATCTCTGACCATTGCTTACGACGATAAACTCTGCAGAGATGGTATTCGGTAAGAGAGTCCTCTCCACCCTCCTCGACTACTTGCGTGAAGTGGGACTTTATGCGCGAACGACTATCATAATCTTTTGTCAGGAGTCGCGTCTTCACGACACCAAACCTGTTCTTTATACGACCATGACAAAGAAGCAAATATTCCTTATGCACATTGCGACGGCGGAATTGATCCCATAGAAAATCTCGGGCTCGACGGGTTCTGGCAATCAAAACGGCTCCAGAGGTCTCAAGATCAATTCTGTGACACAAGCCGCATTCAAGCTCTGTCCAACGTCTGATGGTCTCCTGATTTGGAAACTGCTTCATTAACCATAAATGGAAACTTTCCATGCGACCTGAGTGTTGTAATTCAGAGTCTTGAACATGCTTGAGAGCTTTGTCAATATCTCCTTGCTTCAACTTGTGTAGGTCTATTGGCCTATCCACGCTATGACTCGGACCAGAGCAGTGCCAAAATGCGGGTTTGTAAGTAACAAACCAAGTACGACTTTCATGTACCACCCGAGGTTTGTCCTTGCTCACACGAGGTCGACCTGAATTGAATAGTATAACTATTATGCCAAAATTTTATTATTAAGCGCAGTCACGAGCCCAAGCGAAAGAGGCAAATTTCATTACCCGTGCGGCGATCTAAAAAAAACCGCATTTCATTAAGCCGATCCTCGCATCGATTATAAATACTGAGTGCCCTCTCCGAAACTCCTTCAGCATCAGCCGCTTTCTCGGCAACAGTGCGACTCCACGTCACTGCTGATCTGCTATTACTGCTTCCTCTTTCGCCAGTTACTGATGCAACCAACAGCTTGCCGGGCGATGCTGCAACAGCAGCTGCGATAGATATTATGTTTGCGGAGTGTTTGCCACTGGACTGATAGTCTGTGAGGCGAGAGCGTGCATTTCCCCATGACCTGTCTTTCAGGATCTGTGAAGCTCTTCCCTTTACTCGGTGAGAAGGTACAGGTGCTGAATAGAGCAATGAGAAGCAGCTACTTAACATGCGCATCTTACTTTCCTCTTCATCGTCGTATTCATCAACTTCTTCTTCCGAAACAGACTCTTCCACAGCTTCTTGACCGAAGATTTCATCCTCATCTTCGTCAACAACATCTTCCACCACATCTTCAATGTAATAGTGATCTTCTTTTTCAACATCTGAAGTCAAAGCTCGAGGAACTTTTTTGCGTCCATCAATAAGTTTTTTTCCTGATAGATAAAACAAGTTGAGTTATGAGACAAATGATCATCAAAAAGAGTATTCTCGCAATTGGATCTGATTTACCTTCTTCTTGTTGTGCATGGGAAGGAGATCCAGCTACGGTTATCACTGCATCTTCCGTCGCAAAACTCTGAGCCATTGCCGCCCAGCTTGCTTTTCGCTTTCCCTCTACTCCGCGAGCTCCTGTTGAAGATGCTGCCGGTCGAATTGTAGTAGTACGCGGTGCTGTGATGGGTGCTACAGCCAAGCGGACTGTTGCACCTTTCGCGCGTGATGCAGCTGCTGCTGCGGCTGTAGAAAATTTTATTCTTGGTGGCTTGAACAGAAAACGCTCTTCTGGAAACGGAAGTGAGGCCAAGGCTAAAGCAGCTTCGGCTTCTCTTGAAAGTATTGCTGCTGTCACCGAACTTCTAGACGACACTATGTCTTTCAGTATAAGTACCAAAGCCCAATACGAATAACGCAAGAGTAATTGCTGTCGACAGGCAGCAGCTGGCGAGTTTGACCAGTCGAATTCAATAAAAGCGACAACACTGAGCCGACGTAACCAATCGCTCAGTCGTTTTACCAACAGATCGAAGTACCGACGCCCCACCTGACTGTCCCCCAGCTTCATGACTTGCTTAGAGCCCAAAACGAAAAACAGGAAACAAAGCGAGCAAAGAGCCGAGCAGTGATGTAATATCAAGTCTGACGTCGCAGAAGAGTCAGAAGCACCCCATGAATGTTGAGCCGTTTTATGAATCTGTCCAGCTTTTCTTCCTCCAGTAGAAGCTGACAATACTGAACTGCCACTATCTCCTAGTAGCGATAACGACAAAGCATGTAAACCTTTTCGGGCACCTATTAGGTCGGATGTTAAGAATAGGGCTGCAAATAACTCTAAAAGGGCCAGCTGTCGTGATGATAGCGAACGCTCAAAAAGTGCGGCCTCATTCTCTGGAAAATCTTCATCTTCGCCGTCGTCTGCTTCGGATTTGCTGTCAATTTTTGCTGATTTATCTGCAAATTCTTCCGAGACCTCCTCATCTTCCTGAGTGCCTTTAATGTTTGTTTGTTTCCGACGAAAATCTTTATTTTCATAAGCTGCAGGGCAATAATCTGCAGCCGTAACGGGGTCCATTATTAGCGAAGTTAAGAGCTGACGAAACTCCCGTACAATTTCCTGCTGATTTTGCTTGTCGTCCCTTAGGTAGTCATTGAAAAGTCTGTCAATATGATACGCGGTAGACTGAGCTACTTTACTAACTCTTGCCTCAGACTGAGTAAGATTGTGAAGATTCGGCTTTGGGGCACTGCTTGAACGAAATGCTGCTGTACGGTAATTCAGAGGGGCTTGCAAGTTAAGCCTCTCTGTCAAAGAAGAATCTTCGAGCTGCTCAAGTGCTGCAGCTGTAACATCGTGTACAAATTGTAGCACTGACCCGTGCAGTAATACCTTCAAATTTTCAAGACCTCCCTCGGAGTCTAGTCCATTGGGGTCAGCGGGACACTTAAAGGTGAGGCTGCGCCGCATTACGACAGCGAAGGAATCTGGAAATGTACTGAGTACAGCCTCTGCTGCGAAAGGGAGTTTTCCGGAATGACTGTCTGAGTTCGTCGAAACGGGTAAGTCAGGTAAAGTTGAGAAGTTTGTGGCCCTTAGTCGATCTTTAACAGACTGGCCAGGCTCTAGAAGCATGTGTATATGACGAACTTCTGATCTAGTTGCCATGTGAGCTATAACTGGTCGGCTGTCGGTTTTAGATTCCGTAGGCTGTCCTTTATTGATAGTTGTTGGCCAAACAGGAGTAGCAGTCGAGCTGAAAGACGTCGACTGCTCTTTGATACCATGAGACCGTCCCGTCGATATCGCAGTGGAATTGGCTTTGGAAACAGGCGGAACTGAGCTGACCTCTGGTGGTGATTTTTTCGTGCCTTTGATTTTCAGAGTGAGATGAACGGCCATTTTAACAGAAGCTTGAGAAGCGGAAGAGTCATTCACGCTGTTCTGTGCTGAAGCAGTAGCTTGAGCTAGATTGGATTCAAGTCGTTCAACTTTTGTATCATCATCATCGAGATCTTGAGGTTCATGGTCATTACCAGCTCCTAAGTCAAGGACTTCGATTGGAGATGCTTCTGAAGGTATCTCAACTCCAACAGGAGCCATGATGGTTTCACCATTCTCATTGTCATGCAGGGTACTTCCTTCACGCTCAACATCTTCCTTCAGCAGCGACGCCTCTCTTCGCCGATCTTCACCAATTTGTGCTCTTATACGACTTTTGGTATTGGCAGGTATCGTAGTTTTGATGACCCCTGATCGTCGTTTCTTTTTTCCTTGTGTCGTTTTCGGCGGTTTTGTTTCTTCCTTGACAGCTGCTTCCTCCTCGACTTTACTTGATGCACCGCCAGCAGCAGTTACCGCAGCTGCTGCCGCAGCCTCAAATACTGCAGCATAAGCAGCGTCTAGCTCTGAATTAATATTTTGTCCCAGAAATGTGGGAATTTTGCACGATAATACGATGTGAAGACGAAGAAGACTTACTGCCTAGTACATGCCCACATTCTGGGGATGTTCCTCCAGAAGTTAGCGCTTCTCCTTGAGCGCTTGAAACCGCACTTATTACGCCAGGGGCTAACGTTGTTGTCGGTGCCATCGCATCACTTAGCTGACATGCACGTAATTTCAAAAGAATTGCAACTACTTACCAAAGAGCCAGTGGCATGCATGAACGTATTCTGAGACAGCTTTTTCAAGACTTCAGTCCCCAGCTTTTCAATGACAGATGAAGGTGATGCGATCTCTTTCTTCAGTTGCACTATGATGACATCTCCCGCTTTCTTGTTTATTTTTTTTATAGCTGCGTTAAATCTTCGGACATTCTGACAAGCTCTGATATGGCATTCCTCTACGACTACGTAATTGCTGATGTCGTCTCTCATAACTAGAGGATCCAAGGGAGGTAAAAGGTGCTTCTTCCGAACGAGAGCTAAAAGCCAGTCGACTATGTAATCTTCGAGTCTCTTTCGTGAGTCACAAACTTGAGCACCCATACAAATAAGATCTAGAGAGCTGTGATCAAACCATTTAAAGATAAGAAGAGGTAAGGAAACGTCATCTGGTCTTGGCAACCAAACATTACCCATTGCGGGTGCTGTACCGGTTTTAGTAGCAGGTGTACTTGCTTTCCCGGTTGATTTTTTTGTCTGAGGTGTTGTAACATTTAGCAACCCCTCCACGTGACACGGCATGAGAAGAACAATCACATCTGGCGCTTCAGGATCGACCAATTTTCTTCTTGAATCGCAATAAGTGTCAAGCAAATCATCAGGCTGCATGTAGGTATAACGTTGTCTGCCTTTCCGCGTTAAGTCAGGATCTGGTACTAGCGCGTAAAGCATAAAGCTATCAATTTGAGTGGCTTTCCAGGGCGCGAGCAACTTTTGCCGGCTGGGTCTACCAGTTGACAGATCAACTACCTTTTCTGCAGGAAGAGCTGTTGCGACAGTTGTGTGCTCAGAGACTCCTTTGGTCTTCTTCCCTCCAACTGCGGTTTTCCTACCGCTGCTAGTGAGTGTTGGGGGATCAAGCGGTTCCACCGACTCAAGAATTGGAGAAGCAGGATTTCGACCAGTTGACCTTTGATGTAAGAAAACTCGAATCAAGCCATAGAATGCCGCCATTGGCATATCGCGCCTAAATTAGACAAGCAAATCAGAAAAGAAACTGAATCACGATAAATCCGAAAAAATCGAATCATCTTATTTTCTTACCGTGCTGTAAGCGCCCTCATGACCGGTGGATTCTGCTCACAAGCGAAGCCTTCTAGTCCTCGTAAATCTCGCTCACAGCAGATTGAAATTCGCACATAGCGCGGTGAGTTGACCAGCTGTTTCTTAATTATTTTACGCCAAGGTTTCATACCTGTTGCAAACCCCCTGGAAAAGCTACTGACCCTAACACCGAGTCCAAAGCTCGTAAACTTTTGAGAGAAGGTCCGTCAGAATTCACCGAAGCTGTCGGACTCAAATATGGCATAAACTCTGGATGTGTGATTGTAGTTCGTCCAAAGCTTGCTGAGTAGGCTTGATGGAACTCATTTGCAGCGTTTAGGCTGATGAAATCTGAAATAGAAAATCAACGATTAACCATATTCCTATTTATTACCTTCCGGATCTATCAAATGAGCCAAGTCTTGATCTAGGACTAAAGAATCACTATACTGAAACAAACTTTTCATAGAGCTTTCTTTACATAGCTCTTCAGCTGGCCGAGTTATCTCCTTCACAGACGCAACAGGAGAGGGTATGCTGAGCTGGGATAAAAGTGCGCGTGCTTCAGCATCTTGATGACTCTCTGGAACATTCGGCACGCCCCGGTCACTTTCGGATCGGCGACGCTTTCCTGGGGAAATCGCTGGTTCTGTTTTTCTGCACAATGGTGTAGGAAAGGGCGCCGGTGTCTCCGAAATGCGTGGATCCTTAATACCCACTCGGTGAAGCCCATAAAATTGCTTCGGACGGGTGGTTTCTACAGGGGAAGGCAATCCTGTTGGATGACCACCTGTTGTTGAAGCGGGATGCAAATTTGCGCTCAAAAAAAAAGCATCCGCACCTATGGAAGAAGGACTCTCATATTGCAATCGAGAAGCTGAGTGATGGACAGGCTTTTGCATTAGATGATTGCCGGCGTCATCAACAATAGGATGCTCAAATGAGTTATTTGAAAGGAAAAGCCATTCTGCGAGTGAGCGAGCCTCCACAACTGATGCTACAGCGGAACATACAATATCTGGCACAGCTAGTCGGGGGAATCGGAGCGCCAGGGCGTCGGGAGGATGCCGTTGATCCGCACACGTATGGCCGTGTGGTACTGAGCTGGGACTCTCAAGAAGTTCATCTTCATCGCTTAACAGGAGAGCGAGCCAGTCGTCCGGTCCGCCTCTGCATTTTGAAGTAAAAGGGTCTACGGCTCTGCTTTCATTAGCGGAACTTATCAATTCTGCCATATGTCGCCTAAGCGAGCAGGGGGCTAACGGAGGATTATTTGACAAATACACACTATGACCAGCCGCTCGGACCTCAGAGGGAACGAAAACATTTTCATCTTGGGGTTCTGTCAGCAGGATAATCCCTTCTAACTCCTCCAAGTCATTTATAATGTCACGAGTGTTGTGAACTAAGATAGCAGCGGCTAGCCAAATTTTCTCCAACCAATTATCAATATAGATATCCATGTCTTCCAGATCACTATCTACTGTCATGATTTCTGGCTGACTCAAAGTCTGTATAGAACTAGGCGTTGTAGGAGGTAGTGCTTCTTCACTGACGACTGACAAAAAAATGTAGTTGACATTCCTTATAGCATACTTGATGGTCTGAAATAATCCTTTACGTGACTTCTGTGCAATAAGCAGTAAGTATTTACGTCCTTATGTACATGATACAACAAGTCTACGAGTGCGAATATGTCCTTATGCATTGAAGCCTGCGAGCAAATGGAATCAAAATTGTTAACTTCTTACATTTAAAGCAGCCATAATCGACTCTGATAATCTTTGAGGGAAATTTTTTGTCAGAACATCTTCGCTTTTGGATCGTCGGACACGCCTTTTAAAGTCATGCTTTTCGGTTCTCGGAGCATTTAGTGATGTGTCTTGCTGATTATATATCTCCGCTCCGTCGGTATACGGTATCGCTGTTGAAGTAATTTCCTGACGAGCTACGCCAGGGTAAGAGGGGTAAGCAGCAGTATGCTCCTCAAGAGCTGTAATATCATAACGGGCGGCAGGATGGGTTCCTGATTTGACTTTTGCTGCATTTTGCTGGGAGTTGATGCTTGGCAAGTCGGCGGTAGAAAGACTTCTAAACCGACCTATTCTTTCCGCCTCTGAAGCTTCTTTCTTAACTGCTTTCCCGGAATCATGGCTTTCGAAAAAATCAGCACTACCTAGAACTTTCATACGCTGCTTTTGCATAAAGGTTATAGCCGTAGGGTCGTAGCAGCATAGACACAAGCGATCTGCCACCATTTGAGAGAGGACACGTTTAAGTTCTAACAAATTTGGTGTTCGTATGCTTTCAGTGATTCGCCGTTGATAAATTCGATGATGCAATAGAAGGCCCGCTCTGTAGGCTGGCAAAGTTCCGTTTCTGACTTTACGAATGGAATATTGTGGCAGCGCCACCACTGAGCGACGTGGAGACGTTTGACCGGCTGATTGCCCAACCTGCGATGAGTACGGCAATATGGGTTGGTCCGGCTGTTGAGAATCGTGTTTTTTTGCAGAGCCTACCGCTCCCAAGTGTGCACGGAAAATAGACCGTAAGGCCATTGCGGCAGAAACTTCTGTTCCATTGACCGCCACGCAATCCTTGGACTGAGAAGCAGATACTTGTCTTGGAGGTGAGCATAAAATCGGAATGCCCGCAGTTGTAGGTGGTTGCATCATTACTGATCGGACTGAAGAATCAGATGAATTCAGATGGAGCGCTTCATTTCGTTTTGCTGTTACTTTGGCTCTATCAACAGTTTTGGGTTCAAATCTCAATGTTTCGTCTAAAGACAAGGTTATTAGCAGGGTCAGATGTGTTTACTTATTCGAGATTGCGGTTTCGCATTGATATCAATTCCTCGAGCAACACATGTCGAAGAGAAGCAAGACGCCCCATTAGAACCACCAGTTACTGCAGATGAAGTTGAGATTGGATGAGATGTCTTTTTTGCGTGATTGGTTTGGGCGGAAATAATACCATTCCGTTTTATAAGTCTGTTAAGTTGTAAGATCCGCATCTACGTCATACCCGTTCGAGCCATCGCAGGGCGAATAAAATCCGGGAACACCAGGCTGTGCATTACTGGTGAGACACTCATAGCCTGTCTTCAATCGACGAATTATTTGCTCCTCTGTCAAGCCTAGCAGGTAATAAATTCAAAAGTAACAAACATGTTACGGTAACTCATATCTGCAATTATATAGCTAACGGATAAATTTAGAAAGCGTATGACACATCAGCAATTGCACTGCAAAATGTCATTGGCTTAGATATGTATCAAAACTGGTGAACTGTTTTTCATTTCCAGTTCTGAGCACTAACCTAGGCGACTCAAAGTTTTTTCATAGAGTTCCGGGTTGAGATCTCTCATATCACCTTCAAGGTCTACTTCACCATTCGCTATTGCATCAATGTAGTCCTCTGCTACATAAACTGCGGCAGCGCAGAAAAAATCACGGTGGCATTTCCATTCCGAAAAGTCAACCTTAGGTGACAACATCTCCACGCGATCATGTGCGATACGAAACCATGGACCATCCTGCATGATGCATCTCTTGAAGAAATCTTACCTCCTCAGGTCGTAACAATAAAGTATGAGTTGTTTGTGAGCCAACGCCTACACCACCACTATCGCCCTCCCGAATAACTACCGCAAAAAGGCAGTACCACTTGTCGAGTCTACTAGGGGCCCCAGAAGCCGCAGCGTCTGTAAAGTTAGCGTGGACTTGAAGACTTACTTAATGTAGCATCATGTGATTCTTCAGGTGAAGACTGGGGCAACGGAGCTGGCGGACGGTTAGGAGTTACACTTGAGTTGCGATGTAAACATCGCCGAGAAACAGTAGTGCTACATCCTATGTCGTCGTCATCCGTTCGTACAGCTTCGGCTTTATCATCGCCGTTTTCGGCGAAACCATCAACTGTATTCGCACCAGAACGCCGGGCTCGAGCTCGTGGTTGCTTTTTACGTAAGCGCTTGCGAGATTTTGCACCCTTGTCTTCTGAAAGGACGAGGTACAATGAGGAATTTTGCGATACACACCATCAACTTGCTTTCCTTCAGCCTTCTCTTTATCTTCCGAAACAAATCCAGCACTACCCACAAGATCGCTCTTGTCAGCTGTATTTAGTTTTGTGGGCTCGGAGGGAGAAGAGGGCAAAGAACCGGATTCCAAGAGATTAGACATCTCAAGTCGGAGTGGAACATCAAAAAGTTCTCCCTTTTTTGTGTTACGTTGTTGAGACAAATAGATGAACAAAACTTCCGGAAAGCGTTTGAGTTTTTTACCATTTTGCTCCAAAGCTCTGTACATCGAGTGCACATGTTTTGCTCGAAGAAAGCTGCTTGAGTAGTCGCCAGATGACATGGGCTCTCTGCAGGTTATTATGTCAGTTCAAGAGAGCAAATTTGCTTAGACTAAGTCGCTATAAAAATTCTCACTCACCGAGCTGATCCACTCGTCAAGGTCGAAAACATCACACGCAGAGCGTGATCAAGCTCCTGCGCATCGCACGAGTCGTCAAATCGATCATTCACGACTGAGGAGAAAAACATCAGAGAAGGCTCTGAGACCACGGCAATCAAGGTGTGCTTACTTGAGGCTGACCCAGGTGACTGAGAGGACTGTGAAATGGGCTGCTGCTTTCTTGCGTCGAGCAGCGCTTGTCGGTAAACGTGACTGACATATGCGATCTGACACTGTCGATGAATCATGGTGAAAAAGTCGCTGTGAATATGGGGAAGAGGATCTGTAAGATCCATCTTCTGAATATCGTACATGCCTAACCAAAGCGTTATTAATAAAGATAATCACATACAAAGTGCCTTCATGACACTCTTTGCTGCTGGTTGGCGCTGCAAGGCGTAATTCGGAACCGAGTTAAAAATAGAAGACTCATCCGAAGCATTAGAAATATGGGCTTTAATAGGTGCACGTCCGGGAAGTGCATCACCGCGATTCATGGACAAAGTAGCTAACTGGTAACGTAACCAATCCATAGCACTTGTTGCTGTTGAAAATGGCGTATAATTGATGGAAAACAAATCGATTCCAGTACCTACATCTTAAAGCGCCTTGCTGCGCGTGATCGGAAGAGCTGGGCATCATTTCCATAGCCGCACAAGCCAAAGGCCATAATTGCATTTCAGCAAAAGTTGATTGTAGTGCTTCAACAATTGTCTGGCAACAATCACGTGCCGGTCGAGGAGAATTTTCTCCGTGCAATGTCTTTGCTGGACTGAGAGAAGTATCGATTTCTGGTGAGCAGTTGACATTGAAAGGATGGAGCGATGCATTCCACAAAAAAACCTCTCGGCGGAATTCCCGAATATGATACAAAATGAGAATAAAACACGAGATGAAATCAGCATGCAGGGCGGTCCGCAAAGATGGTACAGTTAAGTCACAAAGTTGAAGAATTGAATGTGACTCTCTCCACGGAGAGGGTACTGAAGAGTTTACGCCACTGCTACCTGATATATTTAAAGATGCTGAAGCCATAGGAGATGATGATGAACCTGAGGAAAACATTCCACCACCGTGCACGTTATTTGTAGAAACTTGTTGGGGCATAAGGGCCCACAAATGGCGAGGACGATAACGTGGAGCGCGAGACCACAGTGCTGCATACGGAGGCTCTGCTTTGCCACGTATAAGAACTGTACCCTCATCGTCCATAAACCCAGATATGCGGCTTAAACGAGAATGTGAAAGCATTTTCTGCCATCCGCGAGAAGTTGCCTCATTGCTAAAACTCCAATGTGCCCATGAAGTTACGCTTTGTTTGGGATCGCGAAAATTTACTACTGTGAGCTCAAATTTTACATTTGGAAATACCCAATCATCAGGGAACCAGTCTTGCCTAACTGCTTCCAAAAACACAGACAAATGAGAGGCTTCACTGTCAGTTCCAGCTGTTCCCTTTGGATGGATCAAGAGTCGATAAAAAAATCCACGGCAATGGCCAACTTCTGAGCTTTCAATGTCATTCTGTTGTTTAGCAACTTTCCAAAAATGCTTAACCGGGAATTCAATCACAACTGGCTCATCGGTCGTGTTTTTCGGTTGATCGACGTTTTTTGACAGAGGATCGCGGCTTAACTCATTTTTATCATCATCGTCACCGCCGTCTCCATCAGCGGGAGGGAACGAATTGCTACCATCGGAGTTCCCACCAGTGGCTCTACTTCCACCGCAAGAAGAAACTCCGTTGGCACGTTGACTGTAAGCATTTTCACGATTATTAGGATTACGACCCGACTCGTTAGTTTCAGAGTTGCTGTTAGCAAACTCTGATTGCGAGGATGAAGAAACACCCGCCGTTGCCGGCCTTATAGGAGATGAGGCAGCACTGAGGAAGAAGTATTCGCCTTCATCCGTAGGAGAGTGGTCACCAAGCAGATTCGAGTTATGACTCGAATCTGAAAGAAAAAGCGTTAATCTGACGTGAAAAATTAATTATGAACGTTGATTGCCTGCAGGCGAGGCACGAAGTAATCTTAAGCTTACCTGCCGCAGGATTATTAAAGGTTGCTGGAGCTTTAGGAGGAGACAGAAGCTGCCGTCTATCTAAAGTGCATCCAGCGTCACAGGTTGAATAATTATTGCTGTTGTTAATACTTGTTACGTCAAAATGAGTATGCGAAGTTGATATCCTGCGCCGATTTTTGTTAGGGAGTATTAGAGAAGACAAAGTTTCATTGCTTGATGAGGCAGTGGAGGAATTACTGCGACAATGAATGCGAGAAACCTTTTGCGATCCAGGGGTTGCTAAGGTAGAATGATAACTTGAGTCAGATTCCGCACAATTCACTAAATCTTTGATCGAGTTATTTTTTTTCAATTGATGAATGGAACAAGACTCATCGCCATCTGAATCAGAGTGTTCAACTTCACTGGACGACTTTGAGAGCGATGCAAACAACGAGCGATAATATTTGCGATATCTTGAATTGCAGCCTGACTGCAAAGGGAAAACGGTTGAACAACGTTCAGCCGAACATAACTCTGCAACATCATCCTGAAGAGAACCCTCAAAATCTAGAGGCGCTGAAAGTAAGGAGTACGTTCTATCAGAACACGGTTCTGGCAGATTTTGTTGAAGTAAGCAATTGAGTTGTGAAGATGGGAGCTGAGAGGCCATTAACGGAGCTGCTGGCTGAAATCTCGTCAGTTCACCTGACCGAAAAACGTCACCCTCGAAATTAAATTCACTTGCATTCATGCAAACACGTTTCTTGATGCAATCTCTCAAACCAAATTGATTCTCGTGATACATAAGCCATGGCTTTGATCCGTAAGAGTCATGAGGAAGGTCAAGCTTTTGAGCTTCTGGATAATGAGATTCACCGTTGAAACAAATCGAGGACTGATATGTACGTTTTTTGCGAATAGGATTTTTGTACTTAATGTTTGGCGTCTCACGAACATGTGTCTGGGAATCTGTATTCCAGCTACTAGAAGGCAATGACCTGGATGATAGTGAGGGTACTGCATGTCTTGGCGACACATCCCCTGCATCTTGTGGCGATTCAGTCATCTCTTGGGAGCTTGAGCGACAACATAGGTTATAGCTGGGACACTTAGCTTCTCTCAGACATGAGATGTCAGTGGCCAAACCTGAATTGAAATCTCTTAATGTGCTTGCCATCAAATTTGATCTCTCAAGCTCAATCAAGCGAATTAACTCAAGTATGGCTGACGACAAGGATTGCAGCAGCGATGCATTACGAAAGCAATTTTGCAGACAGTCGCAGTAAACGGTTGATATATCAGGAGACTGAAAGCAAAACATTCAATGCCATCATAGTTGGTTTAGGTCCTTTACGTACCGGAACAGTCTCGAACCTGTGTCAGATGAGTGTTCTTTGTTTTTTATTAGGGACAAAAACACGTCTTTATGGCATGATAGTTAGGCAATCAGACTCATGATGCTGAACGGAAATAACGAATCCTTCTGCGCCGTATGATTACTTTGTATCAAAAGTATTAATGCAACAACACAACAGGCATACTGTAGTGCTGATGAATCTCAATAAGCTCGAAATATAATGAGTTCCCGATATAATTTAGGCAGACTCAAAGGAAATTGAATTCGTAGATAATTTAACACATTGCATAGTTGTTTTTACTTGAATTTATTTCTTATCATCTAAAGACAGTTAACCTTCATTTCTACAATAGAAACAAAGTATAAAATTGCGCGATTATTTTCTCGTACTTTTTTTTCAGGATCAAATATGACGATTTGCGGGGTCTGATGCTGTATCAGCTCCGGAACCTAGTCAATATTATTTAATTTTTTTTGTCGCACAATATCTTATGAATTTGTTCTGAATGACACGGAAAGTGAAAGGTAACTCTCGTATCATGACGCATTAAGATTCACAGGCCATGCCGGCAAAATTGGCCGCGGGCGCAAAGTCGACGAAGAAAATGGCAGCTTAAGCGTTACAATTTTGGGCGCTGAAGGTGCTAGCCGTAAAATTCCTAATGCTAGCTTTGCCGGTGTCGACAGTCCAGTTTTGTCACTGGGTCAATCATGGGAGGATATGATTGAAGATTTGGAGAGCCGTCGCCCTGGAAGACGTACCATGCAATTCAAGAAGTTAATTGATGTTCTCGAGGAGAAATATGTACCGAATCATGTATACGCGAGGTACTCGACGTTCTTTTTATAACACATCTGCAGCCGACATTTGTTGCTTCCGCTTTTAGCTTCTTCAATAGAAAAGTGAGTGATTTTGCAGCTAATAACTCATGCCATTGGATAGTAATAATTTTATATTTTCATTAGAGGGTCTGACAATGAATCAGCTCTGGCATGTCGCTGCTTGGGTCCTATAATCGCATCTCTGGGTCAAAACGAGGTTGCAATCGCAGACAGTCATGTACGTTATAATTCGAAGAACCTAGTTGTCGTAATGTAGCTCACTCTATTTGCTAGAACTTGATGAGGAGTCTCCGCCGTGCCACAGGATTTTTCGAAGGAACTACGCGATCCTTAGCTGCAGTCACCATAGGAATCATGGCCTTCATAGGTTCAAATAGTGATGAGTCAAGAGAAGAGTCCAATTTATGGTTCTTGGATCAGGTCGCCATTGTCAGTTTCGTTGAAATGCCAATAGAGGGCGGAGGGAGCATGCCTTCTGAATCTGTGCGTTTTCCTCTTTTACATATACAATCAGGGACTATTCAATAATGCAACAGCATCGTCAGAGCAGTCTCCTATCGAGAGATTCGTCTCAAACCTAGAATACTACGGCGGTCTACTTCGCGGTTGGGGTCTTCTAGCTACAACATGGTCCACGGAGCAGCTAGCTGACTGGAGCTCATCGTATGTTTAAAGTTTTGCTTGCACGGTGAATCTTCCAGGCCCGCTGAGGAGTTTCTAGATTTTGCGCTGCGATGTTTAGAGCAACGCGCTGACCCGCGGTTACGAATTCCAGCGGCCTTGTGCGTGGGGCTTCTGCTTGAATCAAAATGGAGAATCTACAGACAACAAAGCGTCTTTGAGGACATCAGTTTCATAACACAGGAGCTTGTGAGGGAGGAAAATTAATCGTGCTGAAACCTTATTGTGGTTTTCCTCAGAAGACAAGGTATGCTGATCTAACGCGGACGCTGGAGAGCTTGTGCGCCAATGATGAAAAGAAACAACGCGAACGTGGATTGACAAGAGATGAGCGTAAGGAAGAAAGAGCGATCTTCCGTAGACTCCTGAAGACACTCGAGGTAAGTTTGCGATCTAACCTGTGCGTTCATCATTAGGAGGGAGAGTGTCCTAATGAAGCAATTTATCTGGGCAACAGAGTGACCGCAACATACTTGCAAAGTTGGCTTTCCGTGCTTCGGTACGAAATCCTTAAGGGATGTCTGAAAGGATCCATGGCGGCGCACATGAGCGAGAATTTCAGAATTTTCTCGACAATAGTAGTTTCAGACAGGCGGTCATCTACACTGAATAGTCCGGCATACACGGTTACATTGGTGCGCGCCCTTTTATTGTTTATGTTGTCAATATTAACGTTATGTTAAGATCGTTTTCAGGACCAATCAGCGTCGACTCAAGGTCATATGAATCAAAGGCATGAGACTCGACTGAGAAATCGAGCAGAGTGAGTTTCTTTTTTCCTAGTTATTTTCAAGAAATCGGCGATTCAAGAATATTTCGGCCCAATTTGATGATGATGATGATGATTAAGGAGTGTGAAGGTAAGATGTTTCCTCACAAGGTTTTGTCTTGCGCAGCCTTTCACGAAGTTTACATTCTTCTCTTGCAAAAGGTTTGGAATTCTCTGATAATATTTTTTCATAAGGGTTTTTTCCATTATTCACTTAAAATTCTTGAACATAGAACTATCATAGTGCTTAGACTTTCATAGAGTGGTATTCTAGTAAAATTTTTCTCTCACCAAAATCTTTATTTCTTATTAAGCAAACACATAAGTGAAAACAACCCTGTAATATGTAGATATCGATGGACGCCTAGATGATTACATAAAAAAATGCTTAAAGATTATAAAATGCAGAAGTAGAGTAAGTATTCTGCTCTAACAAAAAAAAAGTTAATTTTGAGTATGTCTTCGCTCTTTATACTTAATTACGATGAGAAAAGAAGAATATTGAATAAGATGCGTTCTGTTCTTCATATATATATCAAAGTTTTGGATATGTGTAAGCCTCTTGAAGAATAGATTGTTCCAACTTAACTACATTCATTGAGACATAAAATGCTATTCATTATTCGACACCCTTTACTGGTTTTTTTGTGCATAGTTTGATTTTAAAATGAACAAATATATATTGAAGACCATCTCCGACTATATATAATAGAATACTCGCGAAGGTTTCGCATGTATTCTGATAATGAACAAAAAACATGAAGTAGTTAATTACGTGCTGAATATATGACTATAACTTTATTCCG
This sequence comes from Ichneumoninae sp. B BG-2022a, assembly GCA_030522725.1. Taxonomy (NCBI): domain Eukaryota; kingdom Metazoa; phylum Arthropoda; class Insecta; order Hymenoptera; family Ichneumonidae; species Ichneumoninae sp. B BG-2022a. Next base: position 30,754 of record JAPYZD010000066.1, read on the forward strand.
CTTATTAGTAATTCTCCAAGTATGATGCAAGACCTGCCCTCATAAAGTGAAATCTAAATTTTGTGTTTATGCATATTTGATCTTTTTGGGATCAACCTCTTTCTATGCATCTAATGTGCTTTCCTGATAATCATAAAAGTCTTTTTCACTCTATCAAATGAACGCAAGGTAGACCTCAAATAGTGAGATCATAAACCTCAAAATATTATTCGTGGAATGTTTTCAATAAAATTTTTTATTCGATTTTTTTTTAAATGGGTTTGCCTTTATTCTCTGTCTTATTATATCTGTAAACCTCATATATCTTCGACTAAAATTTTGTTGTTGTCAACCTGGAGATATCTTTTTCTGTGTAGTACATCTCCAGACCCGCTGCATTCTTATGCCTGATTTGAGAGGCGTATGAGCAGGCTAGCATATGGCTGTGAGCGCTGGTTTACTCGCGAAGAATCAAGAGGGACATGAATTCAACGAGGCGTCGTTGCAGACCTCAAGATTCCAGCCTCACACGACATGATACATCATCAAACCGTATTTCCAGTAAGCCAGTCTACTCCGGAAGATCGTCACTTCTAAATTCAGAAGGCGATAGCGCCACTCCTAATTTCAGATTCATCGACATATCAGATGCTGCTGAAGATCTGACATACAATCACGGTACGGTACACGGTAGAGGCGCTATAAGACTCAAATTCTTCAGCAGAGCTCCAATCGTATGACTCGAGCTCCAGTGGACAGTCCGTACAACTATCTTCATTAGCCTCATCATTATCTTGTAAATCATCGTTATCATCACTACCGACATTGTTATCCCACACATCATCATTATTATCCTACACACCAACGTTATCATCAGCATCATTATCTAGTTTAGATGCTGCCTCAGCTTCTGATACAGAAACGTGTTTGCGCATGACCCCAAGGTGTCACAACGAGGAAGATTACATTGAGGAGTTCAGCTGCTCAAAACGAAACGATGACATCCGAAAAATCAGGACACCCTTTATCGTCACACCATTGCACGAATCGTCAATTAAGATTACGCATTGCAGTGGAACATCATCGAAAGCGCTACAGTTTAGCGGTTCTCACGATCTAGAAAGCTCATCGTCCGTTGAGGTTGAGCGTAAATTGAGCAATTATGAAGACAAGCTTAAAACTTCTCCTCTCAATAAAAGATTTGAGCAGCCTGAGAACTCGAAATTGGATTCTACTTTAAGCAGTAAATGTGAAATTCGCTCTTCCAAACGACGCGTTGTCAGTAATTTGCAACTGCAAGATGAAGCTGATAGTTCCAGAGCGTTCTGGCAACGATCAGATTCAGACTGCTGGTTGCACTCATCTAGCGAGGTCAACATCAGCATGCAGACCACGAGTCATGGCTCAAACAACATTTCAACGCGTTTCAGTAATTTATCGAATGCGAATAAAATTATGGAGGATGAAGTGAGGCTTGCTAACACCACTTTTAGAAAAGAAAATGAGAAGGAGGAAGTTCCTAAAGCTGAGGTGTCCCCTTTGCAAAGTTATAGTTTTGAGCGAGCAGGAAATGAGGACGATTATTCTCGAGATTGTCAAAGAAGTGAAGGAAGACCGATGTTAAGATACATAGATGTGCTCAGTACCTGTCCCAAAAATGAGGAATATATTCTGTCACAGCCAACGCAATTAACTCCAATAGGCTTGAGGGTCCCTAATAATGTCATCAGTCAGATGGTGCAAGGTATCAGAGTCTCGTTAAAGACGGAATTAATCCAAGAACACGATAAGCCTTTTTTTGCGCTAGGTGTCCCATATCTTCGAACAACAACAAGAAACTGGATATGTATTTCCTTTAGCATGATAGTGATTTGTCATGTGGTAGCAACGTTCAAAACAATTGCGATTGTGGATCATGTCACCCTCACCTTAGGACTATTTGGAATGCCCATTTGCGCATCGAGTCTGGTTTTCTGTTATCTTGCGCTGAAGCATTCATCTGTCTTACTTTTGTTAATTTTCATAATACTCAGGATCTTCAAAAACGTTCTATCCGTGATGGTGTTTACCGAGTTAATCAGCACGGGTTGGATGGATGAAACACAACAATGTATCAAGATAACGATATGCTTCTCTCTGCTCAGCTTTGTTGTGGGATTGCTTATGTTATTTATATCCATCAATGCTTGGTGTCTTGTACGGACGGATGTTTCGGAGTTGTCGACCCAGATTCCCTGTGAAGAACTGACTGAAGAACTCGATGCAGCACCATTTTTGCTTTGGTATTTCAGTATTCCTCATTCTAGGAACAGTTACTGATGAGAAAATTTTTTTGTGGCAGAATACTTGAAAATGTTTCTCATTGAGAGACTGAAGAAAGCATGTTAAACATCGACACACGGTTCCACACAAAACAAGTCAGATAACGTCTTAAGACTATGACTTTTCTTGGTTCATTTTTCTTTTGCACGTCTTTTGTCTATGGCGCTGTGCAATTCGAGTCAACAACTAACAGTATACCAGAAGGCAAATGGCTTCTGATTGATATGAAGACAGATAAGCAAGAACATGTCAAGTTTCCGGGAATAATCAAATCTGGTTACGAAAAAGTCCGGAGAGCTTTAGAAACTCATGTCACATTAGATATAAGAAAAAGAGAGTCCGCTAAGTATGAGGCTTTTCTTAGAGATATATCACCTACTCCTTTTAAAGTAGAATACGTAAGAAAATCTTGGCTGGTCCGCGGACCATTGCTTCCAAAAACGAAATGCTTAAGATGTAATGAAGAGGTGCAAAATTTTTATAAAATACTCATACGAGCCCTAAGATCCACAAGGGATGTTAGCTTTCATGAAGAGATTTTGACATTTTCGGCCAGAGGGAATCGCTTCAAACTCACATTCATATTTGCTCCACTTGATGAAGAACTCCAACAAGCTATGACAAGAAGAATAAATGAGGAAAAAAAACTGCATAATCATGAATCTCCTAATTCTTCTCCTCCGTCAGTACGACAGGTTACCTTAGCTAAGCCAGGCGCTGACGGGATATGGCATTACGACAAAACTAAACAGTCACCTACTATAAATCTCGTACCTCATAATTTGGATTTGATCGACAAATTCGGAAATGGAACTTCTGAGAGGAAGGGTGCAAAAACCATATTTTCTGACAAATGATGCACACTATTGTTTATTTTATTGATTATTCCAGCAACTTTCCCTTCAAAATGAATTCTTTGAAGCTTCAATGTTATAAATGCCAAAATAAACCAAAAGTAACAGGATTATCGTACAGGTAATAAAGAGAGCAACTATCAGCTCGTCAATTAATACTTCAATAACCAGGTGAATAGACAGTACAATGGATAATCAATCGATGATTCCTTGAATTGAGGGTCCCAGATACATTTAACGAGAGAAGAGTATAATATATTTTTCTATGTTTGACATTCTTGAAATTTGATGTAGCTAAGAACCACTTTACATAAATATGAAAATTAAAAAACAGCAAAAATTCTCCGAAAATCTACTCAGCTAGGATGATAGCCCTAAGAATATAGCTCCTAGTAGTCCGTAACCATTTCTGTCCATTAACGGAATGTCAGACGTTATTGTGGATGCGAGCTCTTACACAACCTTCGCAATACGAAATCCAATCATTTCGCTGACTTAGGAATAACCTTTTCCCAAAGCCATCAGCACTTTTTACTTTATCTATTGGTGATACCTTATATACGAATTCCAACATCAGCATTCTCAATCCTTTTTTGTATTTGAGTCAATAGGAACATGGATGAAAAATCGATTTATTTTGGGATTAGAATCCATGAATTTAATTTATATAAAGCAAATTCTATGATCTCATAACCTTGTCACTTTTAAAGTACGCTTCAATATTCAATCACACAATCACATTACTACATATATTTTGGTAGTAAAACTTCCCTAGCAGTCAATTATTGCTACCTTTGCCTTTCAATGAGGCGTCTTTATCTGCGTCCGAGATTGTTAAGAGAGGGAGAGAAAGCTTCAGTCAAGCCACTCCTTCCGTACTCATTTAAGTGTATGGACATATTTATATGAAAAGTCGTTTAGCCATCATTTGTATAAATCTCCAAACTATAATGGAATATCTTCATACTCGAGCAAACACTGAAAAATATGACAATGATGATGTGGGTATATTTAGCCTTATATTCATGACGTATCTCATGATCATGCATTTCCTATCTATGTTTGAAAGCTGAATGGCATTTGGAAAATCATTGACTAGCTCAGAGCTTGCTCGAATTTAGTATCGCAAACTCATCTGAGAGGTCAAAAATTTTTTCAGCATCGCGAGCATTTGCATGCATTTTTCTGCGAAGGAGTCTGCATGCTCATGTGCCTGATGAAAATCCTCGGTTGGCAGTCAGATGATCTTTCGAACCCATTAAAAAACCAATTTTTCAGGAAATCTCTATAGGGCACCTGCAATTTGTTTTGTGATGTAGTCTTAGATTTTTCTTTAAAAACATTTTATGTAGTACACGCATACATGCGTTTCTGAAGAAATTCATTCACAATCATGCGCAAAAGAAACCGACAGGGTTAATGAAGCCAGAATGTTGCGTACAACATACCAGAATTGTTACGTGATTTCGATGCTTATTGACTTATTGCGCGAAAGAAATCGTTGTTTTCTAAATATCTTTTTTTGTCGGTAGTGCAGCCTCGACAAACAACCAATTTGAACCCTGGTGGAGTCATCATTCCTAGTATCTCGCTTAAGAAAAGACAAAAGATTAGAGTTTGTTTTGTCTATTGGCTGAAACGCTGTCAAAGATACATTTAATAGGTGGATTGGTGCGCTTAATGTACGACCTACCTGAACATAGGCACAGAAATCATTCGTTGGAAAAAATTGAGTTTAACGGTTTGCTTACCAGCCTATCTAGCACCTTTAATGACTCATAAATTAGCATTGACTCGATTGTAGAATCATCTTCATTCGAGCTTGGATTCCAATATGATTTCAGCATCGCGGAAATTAGTGCTTCGGAAAGAGGTGCCTGTCTGGATTGCCTTTTGGCGACACGCACGTATCTAAAGAGCTTCACGTCTTCATAGAATTAATCTCACCGCATCGACAACCTCAAGGTGCTCGGAATTTCGTTATGAACTCTTGCGTGTTGCTGTTGACGTCGGAGCAGCTTTGCCGCCAGCCGACCAGCGAAAAGCGTCAATTGTGATCTATGTTTAACACCACCGAATTTCCAAAATGAATCCTCGAGTGAGATAGATTTCGGGCTGTCTTGAAAATTAGAAGATCAGCAATGACCAGCCATTACCGGCTGTGCAAACCACAGGATCTGTTATATAGTCGCGTCCCGTGCATGCGTACAATAGTCGTTCAGACTGCTGAGCGCCAAACCATGTGGACAGAATCTTGGATGACGATCTGGCCAACTGCTCAACTGATACAATGCTAAAAAGGAAATTGAGGTGATCGTAAACTAACCCAGCGTCTTGCAGTCTATTACGTGCAAACCATCCTATACCGGAAATGCGTGAGAGTTTATGATACTAAGTAGTGAGTGACTTGCAAGATGATCCTACATTCAAAAACGCTTGAGTGGCTTCAGGCAAAAGTGTTGTTTGTGATTCAGGCTTCTTGAAGCTTGCCGCCAATTTAGATGTCACTTTAGAACAGGCTATTCCTGAAATTTTAGAACAAATTTATAAACAGCTTACCAGCGGAAGTCGCAAGTCCCAATTCTGTTTTTATAATTTTCCTCAAATTGCAACAAACAATGCTACCCAGCGCCAATCGTATTTGCAAAAAGTCTAAACATTCAATGTCATAAGAGTCCAGAAATATTTTGTCACAATCTGCGGGTACGTCATAAGATTTTTCCATAAAGTCAAACTTATTTGCCGATTTCTCTGATCGATGAATTGTCAGTCCAGATATTGGAATCAATTTGGACGATGATATACTTTCCAGTGACTCTGCTGGAAACAACCGACTAATGGCAATTTCATTACTCTCGCTGTCATAACATTCTTGCGAGGTTTCATTTCTTAGTTTATCGATGATATAATCTACAAGGGTCGTTACATCGACGAAGACCTCGTCCATCCCAATTCTTTGAACAGCAGCTCCATCAACGTTGACCAGATTTGAAACTAAAGTAAAAAAAGCGTCTGATGTTTTGCGATAATCGTCGAGATTCTCCCCATTTTTGACCGTAATGTCGGGACAGATTCGCTTGGCTTGTGTAACTGAACAGCCTTTTGGAACTCCGCGTTCACGTGCTTCATACGTGCATGTAACAACAAGATGTTTCTGACAAACACAAAGTGGTCGGCCTCGCAACCATGGTTCCTTAATGATTTCAACTTGTGCATAGAAACAATTTATATCAATCAAAAGTATTATGGGAGGGCGACCCTCTGTCATTTAAAAGCTTGTGTAATTGTTTGAAATGTCTTCTAAATTCTAAGCAGCACTTATTATTGGGAAATCTGATAAAATTCTGGCGTCAACCTGTTCTGATTCTTTAACAAAAGACTACGCTTGTAAATACTTAAATAAATGGGCTCAGTAACGAGCCAATTACTAAGACTAGACTGATGCTTTTTTTTCTGCGTCTGACTTTTCACAATTTGCTCCGCGCGCACCTCCAACAGCTTCTGGAATGGAGAAACAGAAATATCTTCTGAGTCGCTCATGATGTCATTGTCTGACATGCTCGATGAACAAATCGTTGGTTGGGGAGAAAGAAAGGGATATCTGCGGTTTTAGGAGTTTTTTGGTTAGCGGACACTCACATGCAAAGATTAGTATCCCGAACAAGAGAATTGAACCATTCGTCGTCTTCTAAGTGCTTCCTAGGGAGGTCATCATTTTCAGTTAGTGAGGATGAGGATCTCTTCCGCTCCTTATTAAGCTGTCGTTGTTGTTGTTGTTGTTCTTGCAACCAAATTAGATCATCAAACTCTTCTTCCGACTGATGCAATGATATTAAACGTGTCAAGAACAAACCTCAATTAGTTCTCGATTATTCTCTAGGTACTGAAAATCAGGTATCATGATAGACCAAATTTGTTGCAGGGGTGGTGGTCCAAAAAGGAATATACACGATTCTTTTAACGACACCCCAGCCCAAATGTATGTACCTGGATTCCACGCAACCTGTCAGATATACCGTAAGTCAATATATACACCTGCTGAAAGCCTCCCGTTTTTTGTAAATCAATTTTGAGTCTGAGTGCTTGAATTCCGGTACTTTCGATTGTTGAGAAAAAACTCACAGAAGGAGAAATCTGAGTGCACCTTTTTTCCTCGATTATAATTATTTTCTTTACCTTGCCACTACTGAGAATAAATGCTTCAGAAGTACAGCAATTATCAGCAAAAGTTAAGGATTCAAAACGCTCTTTCTGTATAGCCTCTTGATACGCGTACACCAGTGACACTATAAGAACAACACATGCAATAAGAAGTAACATGTCTATTTTAAATTACACTCACGCCGCATTCTTACACTTCAAAAACCCCGATGCTAAATCTCCTTCAGGTGTCACTCTAACTAATCCTAAACGGTCAGCAGATCGACTCAGAAGCAGCGTTCCGCTAAAGTTTACTCGCAATTCCAGGGGAGCGGTAGCAACTATCCCAAGGTCCACAAAACCACAAAGATGAGCGAACGGCAGCCCAGTTGGTGGCTGGTAACTCTCGCTTATACCCCCTGTTAGAGACAATGGTTTGCGCCACACTTTTTTTTGCCAAGCCAACCTGAGTTCTTAAATAAAGGAACTGTCAGATCTGCTTCATCATTAAATTGATCCAGTCGAAAAACGAAAATACTGCCAACTGGTGTGCCAACAGCACAGTAGACATTCCAAGTAAAATCTAAATCAGATGACCACATCGAAAAATCGCCACTTGACGTGGTACATGCGCATGCATTATACTTATATATCCGCTTCCCAGCAGAATCTTGTTCGAAGTTCACCTCGTTCAGGTGAATGGCTGACTCTAGATTGCGAACCTCTAAATTACAGTGAGCAAATTTGCGTGTAAAAACAATAGCAGAATATCCTCCTTCCTTTCTGGTTGAAAAAAGTCGCGAAGTAGTTATTGTGGCAGGCTGAAGCCAAGAATGCCATATCAATTTTTGATCAGAAGTACTCCAGATGACGCGGACTGGAATAAATGCAAGACCTCCCAAAGAGGTAAATGCAACAATAAATTCAACATATGTTAGCTTGATGACACAGTATTCATTCCATGTGAAGCCTTTGCTACTTTTCTCGTCAATATTCGTATCAGCTCCCGCCGCAGATCGAAATCTCAAAAACTTAGCATAAGAGACTACAGTGGGAGGAAGTGGAGCCATTCCTCGGCTAAATAGTGTTTTTCGCGACTGTTGAGTGGCTGCCTCATCAGAAAGTGACATTTTTGAGCTGCCATTTTCCGAAATTTTGAGCGATGAAGCAGACGGAGAGTCAGTCCAAGGTGAGCTTATCGGTGAGGCATCGAATGGAGGCGTTTCCGGTATAAATTCCATTGACGGAGGCAGAGACGGCAAAGACTCAAATAATTTGGTCAAACTGACCCTACATATCTCCATTGGATTCGGCGCCAAAAGATGATATAGCAATAAATAGTTGCCGGAAACGCACGCTAAGCAAATGTCATGATGAATAAACTCGAGAAAATCAATGCGTGTGTTGAATCCACCGCGTGTTGGGGTTGTGTGGGATTCGTCTGCATAACATGGTGATACAAAAAATCAATCCATTCTTACTTACTATTAGAGTTGACTGTATCAATTGTACAGAAACAACATCGTGTTTGTACGCCCAGAATTCGAATCAATCCACTGGTTGTCGCGGCAGCTAACAATGTTCCGGCATTATTGAATGCTACACTATAATAAGGCAAACCACTGGGATCATATATCCTGTAAAAACATTCTTTCGCTGACCACGCAACAAATGCGGGAGAATGCTTGGCTGCAACTCCACTTCGTTGCTGATGCTGCGACCATATTGATCGTGCAGCTATATCGGATCCAATAATACGCATCAGGTCCGATTACTTTCTCACATTGGACTTAAAGTCTAATAAGTAGAGAGTAATTCTGAGAAAATGTCTCTTCTTATAGAATGCAAGAAATGTCGCGATAAATCATTGGGATATTAACAGCGGGAATCTCGCGGAGTCAATTTATGATTTAAGACTATTTATCAGGAACATTAAGAAATAGTTTAGGAAAGGAATCTGCAAGAAGTAGATTTTAAATAAAAAATAATTTTTAGCGTTCTGATTGTTCGATTTGGCAGAAAATGACTCGCAAGAAAGATAATGTATGTTTGACAGTCACTGAAAAAGTAGACTGTATTAATGCTTTAGGATCTTACACAGAAGAAAGTCGCTGTACGGATGAAATTTCTATTAAACAGAAAATTTTTGCATGTTGGGTATTTTTGTGTCTTGGTATGACAAATTTTTATTCATACAGTGCAATTTTGAATGCTGCAAATTCCATTGAGAAATACATATATCCAGACAGCGTAGGGATCGCAGATTCAATTACAGCGGCAATAATGACAGCAGATTTTGTAGTTATAAGTATATTAAGCTTCACAGGATCATTAAAAAGTTTAATCCCTATTGGTCTTGCAGCTATGGCTTTTGCCAGTCTTTCTTTGTTACTTGTAACACAATACGTAAAGGTGGTTTTTTTTTTTTTTCAAAATATTGCATTCAGGGTCATTTAGGAAACATCCTTTTCCATATCCTTTGTGTTATCGTCGGCGGAGGCTCTGCGTTATCAGCAGGGGCATCTTTCACGCTTGCTAATGGTTTTCGCTTGTCTCTCTTTCCAACAGTTTTATCCAGTGGGGGTGGCTTTACAGGAATTTTCACGTTTGGGTTATGGATGATTTTGAGCTCTACAATGTCACATGACAGTAGAAGTATGAAGAATTGTGTCGCGACAATGCTTGGAATCGGAGTGGCTCTATCATTCGTGACTTTATGTCTTCTCATGAGTCTTTTACGGTCAACTTGGGTTAAGAAGTTTCTTGAAGAAACAAAAAGAATGCAAAAAGCCGCTACCTTAAAAAGCATGCAAAAAATCTTGACACAACAAATTGACGATAATCAATCAACTATTGGGCGAGAGGACCAATCAAAATCATTCTATTCAACAAAGTTGTCAATGACTGCACGTTTTGCGGAATGGAAAGCAGTTTTCGCTGCAGTTTATCCTGCCGTTATTTTCGCATTCGTCTCGCTATTTCTCACTTACAGTCTATTTCCAGTAGTCGGTCCGAATCATTGGAGGATAAACATAAGCGTCAAGGATAAGCTTACGGTAAGCACAATTCCTTTTGATTTATTTAAAATGTGTAGGGTATCTTTCAAGTCGGGGACTTTTGTGGACGCTTTTTGCCCGCATTTTCATACTGGATTCCTTGGCTCATACCAAGCATAAAAAATGCATCGTCTGTGGCTGCATTACGACTTACTCTCGTCGTTACCTTTTGGCTGACTCGTTATCTACCAGATGTTGATCTATTTGGAGCCTTGTGGTTTCAATGCTCACAAATGTTTCTACTTGCAGCCTCTTCTGGGTGGGCCGCTACAGTCGCAATGATTCATAGTCCTCGATATATAAGAAATAGAGATAGAATGCGTATGTCCAAAGCTAGTGCATTGGGAATGCTCGGTATTCTGGCTGGTATTTCCACTGGACAATGGACCTCTTATTTCTTGAAAAATATTTGATTTTTGCCATTTATTTAAAATTTTATTATAAAGCAGCTCCAAAAATTCAACTTATCTCCGAATACAAAATTAACTCCCCTACACGATTATTGCTAACTGCTAGGGGTTATGATTGAAAACACTTTAGTCATCATATATCTACTAGAAAATCATTTCTATAGGAATCAACCTAATCAACTCGATACACAATTCCCTTTCAGGTTTATGCAAAATTTTAGAAATTTAATGTCAAATGAGTGATCCATATAGCAACTTCACAGGATTCACAGGAGTATGCAACAATTTCAGAATGTCGCAACTCTCGTTTTTAAATTGTTAAGAACGCATACATTCTTATAAGATGACATGAGAAATTTGGCTTGCTAGCCTTGAAAGTTTAGATGAGATCGATGCCTTGAAATACTTGTTTCAGGAACACTATTGCATGCATGTTTGATTTTACCTTTGTAAAAGGCAATAGTCAATAGATGAATTATCCGTTGTAATATGGGAGGAGAAGGATTGATGCAGAAAATTTTGCCGGGGCTCAAAAAAAGCCTATGGAAATTGACGCCTTGTGCGGTATGCATCAGAGGCTGTCAATCAATTACAGGCAAAGAAATTGTACATCTTACAAAAAAGCAAAGCCTTTGCGTCTAGTATTACGAAATACAGAGTAGATGCTTCTCGGATGAAACGATTCAATGATACTATAGAAAAACGTCTTGGTCCAGAGTATACAGCACGAGCACCAGTATGCATCTGTCTTGTAAAACCATATTTTTAGGTAGTTGATTATCGGCGTCAGTTCTTCCGAGGAACGTTAGTAGAAGGTCGAGATGCTTATATCCCTAATTACATCGATCAGCAGAGAACCTCAAATATCAGTGAGCCATACACAGATGAGGAGATTGAAAATCGTAGAAAACACGAAAGATACGAGTGAGTCAGAAAAAAAAACGTGACTTCTCCGCAGTCTTCGAGTTGGCCTGGCTGTGTTTCTTTTGGGTGCTTTTATTTATGACTACAAGCGCAGCAGACCTATAGCGTGGTGCAACATATTTATACCGGCGAGTCCTCGACAACCATGGTATTGGCGTTCATATCGCCATTCATACGATGTCCGAAGGTATATCTTAAGATTACCAGTATAAGTATTTTTCAGCGTTCGAAGAGGCTTTGAAGTCTATCGACAAATTTGCTCAGGTTGTCACAGTTTGAAGAAGTGCAAATGGTGGTTCTTGATGAAAGACGTTTATCCTGTACGACGTGTACAGGAGTTCGCGGCAGAAAAGACCACCATTGATGGATTAACGGATGAGGGCGAGCTGAATGCACGTCCTGGAATGACTTGGGATTATTTTCCCGGTCCCTTCCCGACAGATGAAGGTATACTAGGACAAGTCTTGATACTGTGGTGTTTTCTGGGATCTAATCATGACAAGCTGTTACGAGTTTACTCTTCTAGCTGCAAAGGAAGCCAACAATGGCAAGGTTCCACCAGACTTCTCGTTTGGCCCTTACTACTACACCGGCGGTGCTGATCATTTTTTCGCAGTTTTAACCGGGTAATAATTCCTCTATCAGCAAACTTCACAGATATCGTGATCCACCTGTTGGTGTAAAGTTGCTGGAGGGTACTTGGTACAACCCCTGGTTTAGCGGCTCGATTATCGGTATGCCGCCTGTAAGTCATTTTGGTTCACTTCGAATTTGTTAGCCACTGGAAGATGGGCTTGTTGACTTCGAAGATGGAACGCCCTCTACTGTTTCTCAGATGGTGTGTTGAGTTCTGATTTCTAGAATCTCAAGGCGAAAGATGTGACAAGTTTCCTGGTGTTCGTTAGCAGGCCACAGCATGATGCTCATAAGCTTTTTCTTCTGAAGTGAGTCATGTTCTTTGCCGTTCGAATCTACAATTTTCTTAGAGGCCTCTTCGCGAGTATTCTCGCCTTTTTCCCGATATTTTTCATACAGAAGCAGTGGTTTTCAGGCATCATGTTAAGAAGAATAGACTTTAGCAAGAAAGTACGATTTCTTTAATAATTGTGCTGATGACATGAGAAAGAAAAGGCTAATTTATGGAAGCAAGCTCTTAACATGTAATGCGTCAGTGTATCTGATCATGACGCACGAATTTGTTATCATGCCCCGATATGTCTATTCGTGCACTGGCACCAAAATGTCTTATCACTGCAATATAATAATTTTCAAGTCGAGACAAGTGCCCCAAACTTGTCCTACTATTTTTTATTCTTAAATCGATTTTACTTAAAAGGCATTGTGATACTGTATTCCTGTCACGCGCTAATCAGTCCTATGTTCGGTAGTAAGTAAAGTCTGTGCATAAAAGACCCCCATTGATGAGCTCGCATGCTACTTTTTTATATTACGCTTTACAGGCGGCGGTGATAAGCAACAGCCAACCAGTTCACTATTCGGTTCTGCTGGTGGGACGCCCTCTTCTGGGTTGTTTGGGGGGACGAATACAGGACTTCTTGGAGGCACAACGTCGCAGTTAGGTGGTAGAACTGCCCAACCAGCTGGCGGCCTTTTTGGAAGTCAGGGAGGAGCACAGTCAAACATACCAACAACAGGATTATTCGGTGGATCTTCTGCAACTCAAAAGCCCAGTACTTTTGGTGATGCAGAAATCAAGCCGACTACCGCCACACCCTCGGGTAGTCTCTTCGGCAACTCAGGCACTAGCCTATTCGGCGGTCCAAAAGCACCGTCGTCTAATTCTCAGCCTGCAAGTATTTTTGGAATGACAAATCCTACAACAGCTCCTTCGACTAGTTTGTTTGGCTCTTCACAGCCTGCTGCTGCTCCTAAGACGAGTTTGTTTGGTGCTTCGCAATCAGCAGCAACATCAACAGCAACGCCAACAAGTAGTTTGTTTGGCACGTTCCAACCTGCAGCGACCACAAGCGCCCCCGCGAGCAGTTTGTTTGGTACTTCTCAGCCTGCAGGGACTACAGCTGCTCCGACATCTAGTCTCTTTGGTACCCCTCAAACCACAGCAAATCTCACAACCCCAACAACAAGCCTCTTCAATACTGCTCAGCCCGTGGCCACCGCAACTGCTAATCCTCCAACTTCTAATCTATTTGGTACTCCAGCGACGGCAACCACTGTTCCCAAAACGGCGAGCACATTATTTGGATCTTCAGAACCGCAATCTAGCACTCAGACAAACTTAACCCTTGCACCCGGTACAAGTGCAGGAGCACCATTGCCGAGTATTTTCGCATCAACTTCTCCAAGTCCTGCTGTTGGTTCAGCAGTATCTCAGCCCACAACGGCTCAAGCACCAGCTTCTGGCCTATTCGATACGGCTGGAAAGAAATCGACCCTCTTCAAACCGGCGACAGGTACTGCTGTTAGTCCAAAATAGCAAGCGTTCATAATACATGGTTCGCATGCAGACTTCATCTTTGTACCATTGTGCTCATTTCAGCAGCTAAGGAAACAACAGAAGAGTCACATTCTCTAAGTAGTGCTGCTGGTAAGTATCTCAATGTTTAAGATAAAACAAGATGGAAAAAATACCTTCCTTCCTGCTTTTGGCGGTACTTCGACCGCACAGAAGAAAGTCACTGAAGAAAAAAAACAAGAGTGTAAGTCGACAACAGTCACTAATAAAAAGTCTAGTAGCCGGAACAATATCCATCGCAACAACGCTTGAGAGTTGTCAGTATGAAAGAATTGATGATCTTCTAAAATCTTGGGAGTCACGGCTAAAACGCCAGGTAAAAACTACTTCTTCCTCTTACCAAGTTCGTTGGACAGATCCAATTTTTTAGGTTGCAGCATTCGGGAAGTTCTCTGAGGCAGTTATGGCTCTCGATATAGATCTCTGCAGCTCAGTTGAAACACTTGAGAAGCTGCAAAAGTCTCAAGCAGCCATAGGCACAAAACAACAAGAGATTGATCTATCACTTGATCAGCTCGAGGTAGTGACTACGATTTCGCAAAATCTTTCAAAAACAGAAGCAGCAATTGAGTCTAGCGGAAATCTTGCAGAAACTCCAACGTCTATTAGATTGCAATGACAATTCAGGAGTAAACAAAGTTACCCATCCTTTGCAAGGTACAACTCTGAAATGATGACTGCAAAATCAATCCGTTCAGGAAAATTGTTGACTATATCTACTAATCTGGATGACTCCGAAGCTGCTATTAACGAGCTTGTAGCAGACGTTAATAAGCTGCAGGTAATTTGACGGAGTGCAGATGAATTTTTAGGATACTCTACATCCTGGAGCTTTCGGAGAAATCATTGAGCTGATGAACATTCAACATCGTACCGTAACACGGCTCGGCCTGGAAGCGGACTCGCTAAGAGAACGCATAAATCAGCTTGACGGGCGCGCTAGATAGATAGAGAGAGTTTGAGTAATGTTTATGATGTAACTATCCAACATATCACACAGCAATATCACAATCTATAAAATCTTAGAAACAGGTCCGTTAGTAATCATGACGGAACGAGCTACATTACAAGAAGATGAACGAGAATTTATTAAAAAACTAAAACTGTTTGAGCCAGTGCAGCCGAACTTACCGCGGCTTTATTATTTTGATGCAAGGTCAGTTCCAAAGATCTATTTTCAAAAAAAAAATTTCTCTAGGGGTCGTGCGGTAATTGGTGTGAGAAATCAAAATATTTCAGGAAATTATTCGGCTGATTTTTGCAGCCAAAGCTATTCCATATGAAGATATTCGGTTAAGATCGCATCCACATGCAATGGTATTCTCAGAAAAGTTTATCAATGTAAATTTAGAAAGATTTTGACTTACTAAAAAAATACAAGGGCCTACCTTTCGGTCAAGTCCCTCTGCTGGAGATTAATGGTGTTTATTATTAAATTTGTTATATAATCAAATTGCAGGTCTATCACTGGCGCAAAGCCAGGCTATTCTGCGTTATATCGGTAGAAAATACGACCTTATAGGCGACTCTGAAGATGAAACTGCAATTGTTGACATGATAGGTGTGTTGTGTTAATATGCAGAATGTTTCACAGGCTGCGCGACAGAAGATATAAGACAGGTGTTTTCATACATTTGTTATCTGTCTGCAGAAATTCACAAATTCAATCTTCCATTGGGACAATCCCGTGAGTACCTGTTGAAACCCAAACTCTTAGGAATCTCAACCCTACATCTGTAAATTCAAAACAGAGGTCAGAGAATTTCGCTAAATACTAGTTGAGTTACGGTTTGGTCAGACTTGTCCTCAATGGGGAACGTATCTTCAAAGGTAAGCGACAATTAGAATCATTTATTCCAGATTGCTTGAAAATAATGGCGGTCACTGGTTTGTGGGGTGCCGCTTGACTTATGCGGATCTTGCGGTATATGACATGATTACACACATTCAATTACGCATCCCAGGTTGTGAATTTATTCGTGCTTTCAAATATGTGCAGATGCATTTCAGCAATTTAGCATTCTAAAGGCCCATGTCGCAATGATTCAATCGTTGCCAGAAATATCCCATTGGTTGCAATCAAGACCAGAAACTCCAATTTGACAAGTTGCGAGTCTACCAGCGAATATGATGACTTTTTTTTTCATTACATAGATCTCAGACAGGCATGTTACTGATCGTTAATTGTAGCTCGATTGCTGAATAAGGTTTGCTCCAAGTTCTCGAGAAATGTTAGAGTATCAAAACAACTGGATTTGAACGGGAGTGTTGTTGCCTGAGGATTCTGAATCCGTAGTGCTGGGACTTACTAGGTTATCTGGTGACCAATAAGCACCACCATAGTCGATCAATATTTCTTCCCCTGCTTCAATATCTCGCGTAGCGCGATAAACTTGCACAGAGGGTTCGTTCTGCTTAAGTTGCGAAAGGGATTGTAGGACAAACCTTGTGCAGCAACCCAGCTGCCTCACAATTGAGACGTTCAGTCTCATCAAGAAATTCCGCGTCTGGTACTGCACGATAATCATTAACAAAACCAGTACGATTGCCAAGACGTGCATCGACAGATAATTGGTGCTGTATCTCAAGTTCATATCTATTTGAAACGTTTAGTGAGTATAGCTTTTACCTCTCACGAGAAAGAAAATAAGTTCTCAATAAAGGCATCCTAGTTTTGCGATCTGTTTTGTCGCTGTAAACTATACCCACATAGGGTCCGATAATCTGAAACAAGGCTCGATTTTTAATAGAAACTTGCTTCATGTTTTTTAATGGTAGCAGTCGCAAAAACGCCGAGTTCTCCTCGCAATGGTTTTCTGAGATCCGATTGAGAAATTTTTCTAACGACAGTTGTGTCGAACGACCACACTGGGTCAACCAGCATAGCAGAAGTTAAGGAACCATGTTGTCTAAGATGTTTCCTGCAACCAAAATATATTAATATATTTACTGAAATGGCTCTTACATTCGGGAGAGATTTTCTCGAATGAATCGGTGTAGTTTACTTCTCTGGCTTTTAGAAATCCATGCAGGAATGTTCTCATGGTTGTCTAGATTTAACGATTGCTCCAGCAATTCGAGATTTCTCACAAAAGGCTCAACGTTCTTATCCAGGACATTCCAGCAGAACCCCTGAGACATTTCTCGCAAAATGCCTCACCATGATATCTCCAAACATTAATGGCTGATACGTGGGAGGCTGAGACCAAAATATTTCACGAAATGCGGAGACTTGCATTTGCCCTTGTAGCAATTTCTCATATATTTCTACTAAACACTTTTCAGCATTTGAGACAACCATTTCTGACTTCATTTTTTCCTTAAGCTCATTCAATAATTGCAAATCTAGTTCAGGAAAAATAAATTTCGACACATAATTATCTTACAGTCTTCATAGCGGTACTCCAATTTCTGGGAAGACCTAACAAGTGTTTTAAAGTCGACTGAAAACTCGGATGGTTGAGCTTCAATAATCTTTGGGGTAATTTTAGCCGCCCAATTTTTGGTTTTAAATTCTATAAGCACTGATCAAAATAATTAAAAAAATTAAATATCTTACAAATTGTTTTGAGATCATGAGTGCTTAAAGTCACTTTTTCTTTCGGTAATAGTACGTATTTTCCCGCTTATAAGAAATTAACGATCTTTTATGCGTATCTTACTTTGTTGCTCACGAGGAGCTACAATGTACAACATCCCAATAGAATGGGTCACATCTTGGTGAATTTGAATAAGTAATCTTGCATGTTGTGTGATCTCTGAGAATTTATCAATCATATCAAGTTTTTGTTACGTCGCTTTTACCTATTAGCATTGGTAAAAAATCATTCGATATTTTAATATGACGAGATTGTATTTCTGGCCAGGGTGTTGACTTATCGCCTTGTGGCGTCAAAATCAATTTCAAATTTTCCTCAAGCAGAACTTTTTCTAAGATTTGAGAGCCATTTGAATCTTTCTGACTTATACTCAGGAAACCCCACTGAGTGTTATCAATTACCGAAAATTACAACTCACAGATGGGTATCGGTTCACTTTTGAGCTGCGAGGAATAACTGGATTAATCTCATTATAAAGATCCAATTTTAAAGCACTCAGCAAACGAAGACTTTTGGGGCAATTCACCGTAGCAATATCTAATGATTGCACGCACAATTTCAGGTGTGAGGATATTTCCGCACAAATATGGCGTATGGAAAAATATGTTGTCATCAAGAAAATCGGTTTTTTTTCGACACTTTCCAACAGTAAATATAGTGCGCTTTGGATCATACCGACGGGTAATGTACAAGGTTGAATATCAAGCCATTTACTTATTTTAGCTCGAAAGTTTTCCCACGGCGGATAAAATAAAGACAACAAAGTTTTTGCTTTTTCAGCAGAAGCCTCTCGTCGTTTATGCGTTCTTCTAGTTTCATAAAAATGTAATATCTGTAAAGTTGTTCTTGCTAGCTTTGTGCAATGTTCAAGAAGATTGCTGGCAGAACCATTTTCATAGGGCATCCCGCGGATGTTGTTTTTTTCGGCTCCCTTGTTATCTACGGCGGATGTATATCGTCTTCTTTTT
The DNA here is from genome assembly GCA_030522725.1 of Ichneumoninae sp. B BG-2022a. Lineage (NCBI taxonomy): Eukaryota > Metazoa > Arthropoda > Insecta > Hymenoptera > Ichneumonidae > Ichneumoninae sp. B BG-2022a. The sequence goes on from JAPYZD010000066.1 coordinate 49,500, forward strand.
CTCGCCGTATTATGGCTATTAAAGTCATCAATGAATCGAATGCGATCATCTGGAAGTTTAGAAACTGGCAAATAATCTGTCTGCCTATTTAAATAATTTTTTGGAATCCTGCAACTTAGAGTATTGTCGGGAGTCAAATTTTGCTGAAGTTTGGAATTATTGTTTAAACCATAGTTTGAATATGACACAATCTGAACCTCATCTTCATCATCCATGAGGACTGCCAAGAGTGACTATTTGTGCAGTATTTCATTTTTGATAAGATTTCAATGTTCAGTGAAACTAAATTCCTATAATTCATTCAGTAATAAAACCTCGAATAAGTGTGTTTTCCAAGGACCAAGATGGATCTCTATGCCTTTTGTTATCGCGTCTCGCAAATTTCTTCGATAGGCCTCACTCGATGATAATATCTCCCGTAAGAGAATGTGAAGTGGCTCTTCGCCGCCATGCAGCTCTAATGCAGCTGCAGTTGGAGTAGCCTCAGCACTATGAGGGAAACTGCTTGGGACTGATAATCCACCTGATCTTGCCACTAAGCTTGTGGCGATTTGTAGGGGGAGTTTAATGATAGCCCTGGCGGGTTTATTTGAATAGTTCACTGCTATCAACACGGGATTTGGCCTATTGCATAGCATCAGGTATGCTTCGTTGAGATAGACATTCGGTGCGCCAGGAAGGACTACGTTATCTTTGCTGCTTGGCTCTGGTATTTCCGGCTCGTAAGCAAGGTCAACACTAAAGCTTCTTACTCTTTCCTCTTGATCGATCTTTCTTTGACGAGAGGGTCCTTTCCTCGTTGACTTTTTTTTCGAACCTAGAGTATCCCAAATGGCTCCCGCTACACCGTCCAGCATTCTCAAGTCTCTCGCATCATCAGAAAGACTGCGATCATTTCTAATCCAGGGAGGTCCAGTCAACATCGGCAACATTCGAGATCCAGAAGCTGAACTTGCTACTTCATCGCCTGTTGTTAGACTATACTCGCTACCATCATAATCAGTCTCCGAAACTGTTTCAGAATGAGGTACACTACTTGACTCATCACTGCATTCTGCGAGATCAGCGGCATAGTATCGCATGGGAGTCGCGCCTGATTCCACCGGTGTCCGCCTGCCCCAACGACACCTTCTATTATGATAGAGGTAAGATATAATCGATACGTGATTCCCTCCATCAACTGCAGCCTCTGGTGTAAGCAACATGAATTCACCAGATCGCAGGACAGGCCTGCAAGGATACGCTTATTCGATGGAATCCCAGGTCTCACATCTTGTTCAGTATATCCAACACTCGATAGTACATGTCACATACTAATGCTCTTTGGGAAAGTTCCTCCTGCGACGTATTGGGAGAACGTTTTGCTCTCCGCCTGAACAGCGACTCTCTGACACAAAAACTCAGATTACTTCTGCATTGGTATGCGTTCAAGAAGACCGCGAATTTGCCCGTTATGAAAAAGTTTCATTCCTGGCAGTGTGTAAGCCAGTACAGCGGCCGCTAGATGCTCATCCCTCGCTGCAATAATCAAATTTTTTGAACTATATACATATATACAATTTACCAGGAAAGAGAGCTGCTGCTCTCTCTTCATCATGATTCTCAAGAAAGCGGCACGCTCTTATATGGAATGAGGGCGAATTTCCAACGACCCATTTATACACATTATCTGCCTACAATTATATCTAAGAAGCATAGTACTACATACGGATCGATCACGTAGTGCGTCATAAAGGGTCTTGTCATAACAATAACGGAACCCAGCGGCTATGAGCTCATGATGCTTCTCTCCATAAACCTCAGCCAAAAAGAGAAATCGCGGGTTTTTCATTAATACTAAACTATTGGGACATAAACAATTTAGAATCTGCACACGTACTTAATGACCTGGGGCCAGAATTCTGGGTAGTGTAAACTTGATTTTTCCGAAGATCCCTGCGACTTTTCAGACTCTCGATAAATAGCACCCCTGTCTCACATGTGCGACTGAATCACCAATGAATACTACTACCATGTCTCTTCAAACACATCGGAAAGCACAAGCATTGCCATATCACATCGAACTCCATCGCATATGCTCGATATGTCTTCTAATTGATGAATCATTGTTTTTCTGCGATCTTCATAAACGAAGGATAGTTACCTTAAACTTGTCGAGAAATAATTCAATTGAGCTGTGTCCTTCCAAACAGAGCCTTCCGAATTAGGTGCACGCCCATGTGCAAATATCTTGCCTGGATATGTATCATGACACCTGACATGCAAAGACTCACATCCGCGTCGATAGAAGGATTCAGGATGCTTCCTGTGATAGTATTAAAATGAGGTCAAATACTTAGTCTAAGCAGCAGATAGACAGACCTTAATAGCACTTCATTGCCTTGCATAATGAAGTCATCGCACCCATCCACCCATTCATGGTCTAGTGCAACATGATTTGGAACAAAGTCAAGAATAAGTCCGAGTCCTCTACGACGCATGCGTTTGCGAAATCTCTGATAGATGTTCCAGAGTGAAAACTAAGGACAAGGTATTCTCACAACTAAAGCATCGAAGCCACCGAAATCAGGATGTACCAAATAGGCGGTTATTGCGAAAGGCGAGCTGTAGTCTTTTTGGAGGCTGACTATTCCGTACCTGCAAATGTCTTCTTTCGCCACACCTGGCTCTTGTTGGTTCATCACTATTTCCGCTACTTGGCGTCCTCCCGCCCCAGTTGTCCAGACACCTACACACTGAAATTAGAACCTATCAATCCTGCAACCATACCAAGCAAATAAATGTATTGAAACCCTAATTGTGCAATCCATTCCAGAAATTTGTCTGGTACATCTTCCAAAGTGAGACACTGAGAAGCGGAATCTTGAAATGCCGAATTCGAATTATGTCGTGAAAACAAATATGCTAATTCTGTCAGCAGTACGCGAGTGTTAATAATATAGACCATTGGGTGGAAAGGTGTTATGCTGGGATGACCAGCCGGTTCAACAACATTTCCAGCAGCCATTGAATCAACCGACAAATATAAGCAGGCCTACTGCTGCTGCAGTATGATCAAAATTTTTTTAAATTAATATGGTAAACGATGAATGAAATGCTTGATGTTACGAAATTTATACAAAGTAGTCGTCGTTCAAAGATACTAAGTCTAAAAATAAATGTGCTGCAGAAAATTTTCTATTTAATCTTTTTTCACAGCTCTCTTCCTTGTCGCAGGCTTTGTCTCCTTTTCTTTCAACTCTTCCGTTTCTTCCTTCTCATCTTCTTCCCCTTCAGAGGTTTCGTCATCACTTTTTTTCTCCACAACTTTTTCAACAGTCTTTGTAGTGTCAACCACCGAGGCACTCTTTTTCATCATCATTTTGAAGATCTTCAGTAATGTGAATATCAATAGAAGTGCCATTCTGGAGAAACATAGTTGAAAGAAGGAAACCTACGCAATGGTTCCCGTAGCAAATCCAGCTGGATATGCCTGGGCAACAAGTCGTGCACTAGAAATAAACTTTTGGAGTGTACTCATTGAGTGGTGAGTGTTTGAAGAAAGATTTGGTTTCATATGGGAGACATCCACGGATTTTTCTATATCTTTTCGGACCTGAAAGAATCTTAGTAAGCGGACTCGTTTCTACACACCTCCCATGTCTCTTTAAGGAAAGCCGTCACGGGTGCCATTGCGCGACTAACAAGTATGTTGTCGAACAAAAGACCTTTCTGGATGGTCCAAAGCTCAAAACCTAAAGCGTCAACATCCGCTATAGCGTGTGGGTCCTATAGTGCTATATGACAGTAATCAGAGAAATACCTTATTATCGAAGAAGTTGGGGTTAGGAATTTTACGAGGAGCCCAGACTCCTTTGTAATCAGGGTTTGGTATTTTCTTAGATATCCATTTGCCTTTGTAAGCAGGGTTCGATATTAGCGGAGCTTGCCATTGTCCACATCCAGGAGCATCCGCGCAGGCTGGGTTCGCTATAAGAGGTGCTGTCCACTCTCCATCCCCCTAAAAATAGTTCATTCATACTTCATTAGAACCAACTTCTTCATCCCAGTCTTCAGGTTGAGTTGCCAATGAGTCAGCAATTAACTTTGGTTCCTCCTCAAGCCAACCGTCAGGCATAACAGCAGTTGGATCGGGTATCCGGGAGGGTGCATCTTCGTCCCAATCATCAGGTTTCCTAGAGTTAGGATCTGCTATTTCTTTCTCGTCAACCCTAAAGCAAATCATAGATCCCCTTGTCAGCTTACCAATCAGCTGGCTTCTTGTCATTGGGATCATCCACTTCACGTTCAGAAGTGAATGCCGGTTTGAAGTCTGTGAGCATAGACCCCTGAGAAGAATCTTAACAACACGAAGAAACTATTACTTTTTTTTCAGCCTTGCCATCAACAAACACCTCATAAGAGTTGTCTTGCTTTAAATGAAATCCATAAACATGACTTAATTCATCAGAAGGTACATGGGGAGAATCCTGAAGATGATGCTCAATCCTAGAGAGAACAAACATGTATAATTTTCCCCTAAAGTCTCACCATTCACCAGAGACTGGATTTTGATGCTTGATGATAAGATGAACTTTATTTGTACTACCACAACGATCTGGACCGAACATGACGACATATGGAGTTTCATTATCGAATTTATGCAAGTCTCCGTCTTCTAAATTGCTTGAATGAAATAGTTTTAGGTATCCACCGCCACACTGAAGTCCTTCTTCAAACTTTGCCTCATAAGAAACAATGACATCTTTTCCTTTATTCGCAGCTAAGCCTTTATTAGGTATTAAAGTCGCAATGCCATGATGCTTAGCTCCATCCATTACGCGCAGTCCTAGATCACCAGCAATTGCTTCGATTTGACGAGTGACAACTTTCCAGGTGCCAGTGAACTTCTCAGCAGTTGACGTCATCCAGCGTGAAAATGCGTCACCATCAAAAGTTTCTGCTAGAATCAAGCCTTCAATCTTCGGCTTAACGTAAGGTACAGTTTTCATTGGCTTCGGAGCCTCCGATTCAGTGGTTTTGGGTTTCTCACCATCAATAGGTGTTTCGAAACTCGATGAGTCGCTGAAATCTTCATCTTCATCCTCTATGCTCTCAACGGTCTCGGCTCCGGCGAAGCCAGAAAGACAAAGGAGAGTGAGCAGCAGAAAAACCGTCGCCCTTTTCATTTTTATTTGCAATCAACCTGATTAGTTGGTGGTCCTCTTTCAACCACGTGTGAATGTCCCAACATATTAGATTGCATGTCTCGGCAGCATGTCGTTATTCACTTCATATGTAGCACGCATTCAGTAAAGCGTTGATCATCAAACGGTGACTGAAATTCACTACTAGAATTTTCAAAAATTCTAACTATATCTCCTTTGCAAATGACAAGATTGTTAATGTAAAACTGAACCGCGCCTGAATCATTTTATTTATTTTTTCGACTTACAAGAAGAAGAGACATTAATCGCAGGCTTTCCATGAATTCTCAGCGATGAAATTTTTTGATTAACAGCGACAGGTTTCTTAAGATTTTTGACATGTCTGATCTAAAGTCGTATATTTAATTAATCTGTACCTTACAATATCTACAGTACATGTGTTAATATCCAGATTCCCAGAATAAATCATGATTTCACCCACATGCTCCTCCTTATGCTTGACAGTGATTGTAGCGGTTTCTCGAATCTCACTGCATTGTGCAACTTCTTCCCGGCGGATCAATGGCCCGAAGTAATAATTGTAAAGAGCCTATGTTTTTAGCAATCTTCTGAGTCGTACTTGTATGTCATCGAAACATCGATATATCACTGGGTGATTTCGCAAAGCAAGAGTTGGGAATGATTGCATGCACTGGTTATAATTGCCAACAAGTAATCTTACCTCTCTCTCAGCTGTTGTGCCAAAACCGAAACTAATGATTGGGACTTTTTGACGAACCGCGCTGTCACACTCGAATCCTGCTGGCAATGATAAAGTTGCCTTTATGATCTTAAGCGGCTGGGGAACACATAAGTCTACATAATCATGTCTTTTGTGTAAGCCTAACAGAATGTTCGGTTGCTGCTTAATAGCTCCCTACATATACCGCATGCCTTGTCTTGCGAACTCAATAAGTCATAATGGAAAACCTCGAATTCTTCTTCCTTCAACTTATTGAATTGCGCTATCCAACCGCAAATTGCTTCCAACGATCCTTGTTCATGAGAGCACACCCAAAGTGGCAATTGAGGAAAGGAGCTTGCCATGACAAATCTATCGAAAAGTGTTAAATGCAGCGAGCTTTCAGACAGGGACCGTCTTATTGAATTGCTTGATTTTTGGATCAATTTATTCAGCCGTCTTACTACTGGGCTTTTATCAAAATTTCTAATACTTGTTATCCTATGTTCTAGAGTTTCTTGCAAAAATTTTGCCTTGGCTTTGTTCACTTGAATCGACGCTATATGATACTCTGGATTTTCAGAAGCAACATCAATTTTTTTTTGACTTAGTACTTTCAATATGGATTTGTATTCTTTTATTGACGAATACTGTGTCATTATTTGACCTGCAGTGAAATCGTTTTGATCTGAAAGATATCATATGAAAGTTTTCCTTTCACCTTGTTTTTTTTCAAGAGATAAACTAGCTCTTAGAGTAGCTTCGAATGGTTCGCCTGGTTGGATTATTGCTCGCGAGACAGATGTTATTTGTCCTCCTTTCTCTCCAACTATGACGTGATTATTCACCTAAATGCACAATGCACTCATCTAAATCAACAACCTTCATTCTACCACAGAGTAATATGCAGGATAATGTATATTTGTTATCACTTTTCCCGGCTTCTAGAATAAATGCCTCAGCATGAACGTCCTCCGCATCAGTGGCTCTAGGAGCTACTAAGCTATCAAACTCAGTAAGACAGTTTTCCAGCCCGATCATATTGAGCTCCTTTTTGACGCTTATCCGTTCTATTTGAAGAGATGGTCCTAACTTTCTTCTGATATCATCAAGGACCCTGCAAATTTTAAAAGTCACTTTTTTCCTCTCACTTCTCAATATCGGCATCAGTGACTGTATCTATCTTATTTAGAGCTATAACGAAGGGAATCTTTGCAGTCTGAATAAAATCAAAAGATTCCTCAGTTTGTGGTTGAATACCCTTATCTGCAGCAATTACAAGAATAGCGATATCAGCTACAATAACACCTAAGCAAATATGTACTTTTTTCGCTTCTACCTCGCTTCCTCATAACGTCAAAAGCAGCATGGCCGGGAGTGTCAATGAAGGTCAATTCAGTTCTTCTTGTTGGCGTCAATATTTTGAATGCTCCAATCGATTGAGTTATATCTCCGGGCTCCGTTGAAGCAACTGCACTTCTGAATTGGAGATACATATATATACATTATGTGTGAAGTTTTTCTCCTACTTTCTAAACCAATCCAACAAAGACGTCTTTCCGTGATTTACATGGCCTAATACAACGACAATGCTGGCTCGCCTGCGACCAAGTTCAGACGGAAAAGACATTTTCAATTCTTCACAAATGAAAGAAATCTCTTCCCAGTTGAGCCTGTGATCGTCAAGCACGATAGATACGTCAAGAAGCTGTTTCGTCAGGTCAATAATCTACTTAAAGTTAACGAGTATGATCGTTAAATTACTTTATCTTTTTGAATATGCATTAAAGCCGCAAGTCGGGAAATTGTGCAGGAATTCGAGTCTGCTAATACTGATTTGGCAGAACATTGTGAGAACGATCTACCGCATGTTGAGACAGCCGGTAATGATATATGGAAGAAATTCGGGATGTTAAATCGAAAAAAGCGCTCAAAGTGTATCTGTTTCTCATATAGCCTATGATGTGAAACTCGTCTTAGCTCTCTATACGTATTCATCAAAGTACGGCATGTCAGGTCCATCTAACACGAACCTGATAGATTGTGAGTCGCACTGTGAGATATATGATCACGCACCGCCATTAGAAAAAGTTCTCGGAATCGAATTTGGACAGAGAGCTTTTTTTGGCTTCAGATGGATGAGTAGGCTTACTATCTCTACAATTTGTCTTAGTCATAAGATGGATAGTCGGCCAAGCTCTGCCGCTGTATCGTCGACTAGAATTTCGTCGAAAAATATCGAAACGTTTTCGAAAAAGCATAGGTAAGCTGTTTCAAAAAACTGGTCATATATTCAGGGAGCATGTAAGCCTTTTTAAACATATACAATATAGTCTTACAGTTAGCTATGGGCTGTAGTACCTTCATCGGCCATGGAAAGAAATCCAAAACAAAGGCTCGTATTACTGTTGTTGTTCGTAAACGACCTCTGACTGCACTTGAAGCCTTGAGACATGAGACAGACATTTTAGCAGTCGTTGATCGGCACACAACGTTGAAGGTTGAAGAGCCAAGGTTCGATTGTGCAAGCTTCTACATGTCCTTGAAAAATTTATCGTTTTAGAAAAAATGTCTGCGGTGTCCCTTATAATGAAACGCATTTGTTCAATTTCGATAAGGCGTATTCTGAGGAGCAAAGTAATAGACAGGTAACATTAATTGATCGTCGTTTTCGTCGATGTAGTAGCAAAGCTGCACAAGACGCGCCTCTAAGTTAGTCCTTGCGCCCGCTAAGCGTAAAGGGAGGCGATCCGTCCCCAAATTCTTGTTGACGCCATTTCAGGTCTACAAGTCTTGTGTACGCCAACTAGTTGAAGCCGTCTTTCGTCAAGGCGCACGTTGCGCCTGTTTTGCATTCGGTCAAACAGGAAGTGGAAAAACCTATACGATGGTTGGATCCGGCAAGCTAGGTGCTGAGAATACACGTGCAGAAACAAAAGGCAAGTCTAAACATATAAATGTCCTTCCTTACCACTTACAGGATTATTAGAATTAGCAGGCCAAGATTGTTTTGAATTACTTTCAAGACCTGAGTTCTACTATCATTTAGGTAGAGCACAGTCTGAATATCGATATATGTAGGCCTTTATGTGAGCTTTTTCGAAATATACTGTAATCGTGTGTATGACCTACTCAATCAACGGTAAGATGGCTTCTCCGAAATTTTTTGAGTTTTAACTAGTCGTCTTGTCAAAGCGCTCGAAACGAAAAGCTCTGGAGGTGTCGTTGTCAAGGGTAAGGATTGGCTCTTATGAAAACGATAATTTCAGATTTGGAATGTACAAAGGTTGCTTCTCCCGATGCTTTCTTGAAACTTGTTGCTAGTGGCTTGGATCAAAGAGTCGTAGCTAGCAATTCGAAAAATGCAGATTCCTCTCGTGGTCATGCTATATTGACCTTAGAGGTCAAAAATGAGCATTCTGGCGAAGTTTTTGGTCAGCATAACTGGAAAAAAACTCATACATCATATTGATGTCATGAGTAAATCGAGCTCATTGTGTCTTTTGATGCTAGGAAAGTTAGCCTTCATTGATTTGGCCGGAAGTGAACGTGGTGCGGATGCTATGCTATCTGGCAAACTGACACAGTGAGGGATTAAGGACTAAGGCACCATGTTATAGAATGGATGGTGCTGGTATCAACAGATCGCTGTTGGCACTGAAAGAATGCATACGAGCTCTTGACCAGCAGAGTACACACGTCCCATTCCGTGACTCTGAACTGACGAAGGTGCTTAGAGATATGTTTATCGGAAGCAAAGCCCGCACTCTAATGATTGCATGTGTCTCACCCTCGTCCGCTTGCTGCGAGCAGACACTCAACACTTTGAGATATGCTGATAGGTGAACTTACATTCCGTCAAGTCTTCCATTAGAGTTAAAGCAATAAGACGCAATTGCAAGCCAGACGTTGACAATTCCGACTTTCTGGGTGATACATACTCAGAGCCGCAAACCGCACGTGATCACAATAGATCACCATCATATGTCAGTCAAGCTGCTCTTTGATTATTCTCTTAGTCAGATGACATAGCAGCTGAGCTTCCTACGAGGTCTGAGGAGGACAGAAGAGATAGTGACGATTTGAGTCTCGGAACTTCTCACGACTCTTACGAATTGCTCACCGGAGGAACTGCTGATAGCAGTGCTGAATCTGATGGTCTGCGCAGTGTCTCTAATAAATCACCAGATAAATACTCAGTTTCCACAACTGAAGCGAAATGCTTCGACCGTAGGTCTCTATAAAGACATGAGCTCTTCCAGCAGATGTAGGTTTACACAGTGCGCGAAGTGCTCGGGCTTCCATAAGTGGATCGAATCTTCAAACATTTAGGGCCTTAACCACACGTGCCAGGTAAATCACTTCCTTACTGTCATAGGCCATTTCCGTAATTCCACGTGAAACAATTTTCTCGTAGAGAGTCTAGAAGTCGCGCTTCAATGCTTTCCGGGGATCAAAGTTGCTCTGCTGCTGGCTCTGTTGCTCGTGATGAATGCAAGCTTTCAGTCAGTCTTGGCAGTTCGCACGAGAATGCTTCATTCCGTTCAACCCTGGGCTGTCGCACCAGCAAACCAGTAGAGCATCAAGAATTACGTCGGCGCCCAAGTAAGGCAATGATTGCGTGTGAGATCATTTATCAAGGCTCAGTGTGCACAACAACGAATATTCCCCGAGCGGCACTTACATTTGAGATGAGCCGAGTCGGGGATCCCCAATCACAACGCACGATCTCAGATGATGGGGTGAATGAGCGTTTTAAACAATTCAACGAAAAAGACAACGCCATGGCGCATTCTTTACTGTGAGGTCACTGACTTTGATTGCAATGACCTAATTTCCTTGTAGAAATTCAGGGCAGCAAAAAGACAGCGGGAGGTCAGATGTTGCTAGAATTTTTCCAAGGCAAGACTCTGATGACACAATTGCGGCTGCCAGTATTTTGCGTAAAAGGTACAAGGAGATGAATTTCCCGTTAGTTCCGGAGGACACAGGAAGTGAAAAGCATCTTGAGCTAGAAACTGCACTTAAAATGATGAAAGGTCTCTCGGGTTTACCAGCACAAGAGATTTACAATTTTTACACTGCTTATAGTGGTGAGTGAATCAGTAGTGTAAATTGCGTATTTAAATAATGCCTTATAAGATGAAACAAAACTAACACTTCTTGCAGCTAGGCTTGAACAATTTTACGTGGAGCTAGTTTGCTATCACACCGAGTGTCTTAAAGGTCAAACTTGTCTGGGTCTGAGTCAGCATCGAATGTTGAAAGCCATAGACCTGAAAAGAGGGAAGACCATTCAAAGTGACTGCAACTATCTAGGAAGTCTTCGTAATGCCATAGAGTCTGAATTGGCGATTTATGTGCGGCTAGGGTACGGAACAATGACATATCAGATATCTGCTTTTATAGTAAGCGTTTATCCGAAATGGAAAGGATGCTTGCTCTAAAAAAAGTAATTTATTCTGCATATCAACAAGTGTAAGTCAGTTCGTGAATCTTCATTGGACATGTCAGGAAGCTTGGTGAATCAAGGAGGTCTGATAACGAAAAATCACCGCGAGTTGATTCACAAGCAGCGCATAATGTCAGTGCTATACAGAAGCCGTCTGTTTCCCTTCATACAATAGGCGAAAACTCACCGGTGGTACTTTCTCGAAACAGTAAACCCGCAGACTCACCACTGGTTCCTCCTCAACCAGAGCTCTTAGAGACGCAGATGGCAAACAAGATGAAACCTACGGTGCCTAGGAAGTCGAGAAGATTAAAAAAATTGCCAGCTGGAGATACGGAAAACGATGATGTGCGAGGATCGCTCATAGATGCCGTTGAAGCTGCTCTCCAAAAGAAGGCGAGCAGGCACACGACCTCACTGCTGCAATAGAGTCCAATACTAGTTAATGCACTTTTTCTTTATGCCAACTAGAATCCTTAATGCTGTGAGCGCACGGCCCGCATTCGTAAAACGATACATAGCATCATTTGTCAACGAAAGCGTGGAAGAACGTCACCGACGTCTAACGCTGATGAATCAAAATTTTGCTGAGAAGATTGAAAAGGGCTTGGGTTCTGCGGAGATGCTGTTTGAGATAATGAAGCAGTATGCTGGATTAGCTGCTGCACTCGCCTCTATAGGGCAGGTGAAGATAATTTCCAGGCGGTTGCCTTGACTATGAATCAGCTATATAACGAAGGAGTTGTGTTTAACGATCCTCGTATTTCTTCATGTCTAGTGAATCTATGCATAAAGCACAATTGGCTTCGTGAAGGTCTTCAAGTGAGAAGTTTCTGAGATATTATCTGTAGATTGCTCAATTATACGCGGGATGGCTCAGAAGACCTCCATATGTGGAAGATATTAGACTTTTAATGGTGAGATATTTTTTTGATGGTACTCACGGATGAAGTCCCGTTTTTCGCATCGCCAGATGTATTCAAATTTGCTAGCAACGTTTGAAGCAGCGAGAAATGACTGGCAGACTCCATTGAGACCTGAGCTGTATGACTTCTGCATTCAGTGTTGCTTGAGACGTTCTGTAGCTCAAGCAGACATTGACGATAGAAGTCCTTTTCCTAGAACTAGGCCAATTGGCAGTGTCCCACCCGTTAGCCCATTTCAACATTCTCGGATTGGCAATTCATTGAGGCTACAGCTTGAGCAAAAACTTTTGAAAGATTATGAAGTAAATCTAGACAAACAAGCGGCATCGACAGTAAAAATCGAAAAGGCGGATGAAAGCTGCACATCACTTCTCGATATCGTCGTATCTGACGATATTGCAGGTTCATTGAAAGGTGTAGCCTCTAGAGTCATCGATGCATTGAAACTTTACGAGGACGCGCGGAGTCTCAGTGTTTCTGTTAATATCAACACTCACTTCGTCTTATTAGGTCAGACTAAAAAGTATGGCTCTAATATTGCCAGAATTCATCATGAAAGAGTTACGCAAGCGAGCGCGGACCTTAGTTCGGCGCTGGAATGCATTTGAGCGAAAAAATGACGCTTGCAAAGTTTCTCAATTTTACTCATCGTTGGCGACGGAATGTGAGAAATTGTTATCACAGCAGAAGTCCATTTCACACATAGCGACTATTTTCGCTGCATCAAGACTCCTAGCACAAAGTTATATGATTCATGTGAGAGCAGCTTTCAGAATAACAATCTCTAATTACAGCAAAGTATCTTGAATAACTCATCATTCCTTTCAACAAATATTTGTCAATTTGCATCGAATCGTACAGACTCACTATCACGTGATAATTTGAAAACGCTTTATAATTTGTACAATCTTCTATTGAAATTTCCGGAGACTCTGAGGTAAAAAAAAACAACGTTTAACACTTCGCTCAGGAAGTCTATTTGCCGCGCAGCTGTTGAGCATTACTCAGATACACCATGGGATTTGGCTCTAGACGATGGTTTAATGAATTTGAAAGCCCGGATACCCGCCATTATCTGTAGCGAGAACTCAGAATCTCTTAATTACTGAATATTGTCCTCCAGATGATATTGCGATGACGCGGTGCTAATCTCACAATCATGAGGTTTATGCGCCTGATAGTCTGTATATAGTAACATTTTTTGATTGTGAATGCTTCAATTGAATGACTTCAATCTCATCATTCCTCTTTTATGCATGCTTGTGTTTGATTTTGTTGCAAAAGCTGCAAGCAGATCCCATCACGCTCAATACTTCAGCGATGACGGAGGCCCCGCAGCAGGATCTTACTACCGGAAATACTTACTCATCAACCTCTGCAGTTTTTAATGGTGAAGCTATAGAGGCTGAATTCCGAGAGACATGTGGCCCGACTCTTGTTCTACCTGTTCTTGTGGAAACGCATGTCGCACGTTTCATGACTCATCATGATCTACTGAAAGTTATAGTTGCTGTTGCTTTGAATAATTCAGTACATAAGACTGCATCACTCACGGGATGGACAAGTATCTCAGGACTTGAAAAGCTTTTTAAGCCACGGTTATACATCTTTAACACAACAGATGCTGCAGCCGTCTCGAAGACCTCCAAAGAAATCCTTCAAGCCGTCAAGTGTCCTACTCCTGTCGTGTCTTTGGTATATTCAATGACCGATATATTTGAGCAAATTCTGACAGTTCTTGACTTTTTTAAGTTGCCCGTTATTTCCCCGTTTCCAGCTCCCAGTATTCGCTTTCATTTGAATCATAAGAACTTTGTTAGCTTTAGCGCCCCCAAAACCTCCCAGGCTTTCGCTATGATGGATTTCTGCGCCTTTCTAGGCTGGACTCAGGTCGCACTGGTCCATTCACTCGGAAAAGAAAGTGTTGCAATAACTGACACAATCAAATTTGCAGCAAGTCAAAGAGGCATTTCCGTTCATGCGCTAGCTCCTCTTCCATCAGTAAGTGACGAAAACAACTTGTTGTTTGAGGAGGAGTCACAAGAGGTTGTCAATCTATCTCAAGAGCTCTCGCAGAGTTACACCACAGAGGATTACACAATATTTCTTATCGCAGTTGAGCCTGAACTGGTTGGAGCTGTGGCAGCAGCAATTTACCTCTCAGGTTTGACTCAATTACCCGGTGTTGTCTTTATAACGACAGATTCATTAGTAGAGCTTTACAGAACCGGTGTTGCACTGCTATACGGTGAAGGTGATGAAAGCTCGTTATCTGAGGTGTCTTGGTGGTTACGGCGAGCCCAACTGGGACATAGGACAGATATAGCGTTTGATGAAGGGTGGCTCTTTCTGTCTCAGGGATTGAGCAGTCAATGGGAAGCCGGTTCTAAGCAGCTAGGGACACTTATAAGTCAAAGCCATTTGGGGCAGCGCATCCCGCTGCCATCACTTTATGGTCTTTATGAGTTGTATTTGTATGATATTGTTTGCGCTGTTTGGAAAGTTATGCTACAGCAATACCCTCTGCTGACACCTGGTCGATGTAAAAGATATCCTCATTTATCGAGCGATAGCGGAAGAACGGGAGCAGACGTCTGTACTTCTTCAGCCCTAAATCAGTTGGAGAGTATCACTCTGATCACGCACTTTCGGTCAGCTGATGCTACGTACTTTGAGAGTCCAGACACTTTCTTTCTGGGGCTTACAGGGCAAACACGATTGACAGCTTATGGTGCAGGTATGAATACGCTTTAATTCTTTATTACTATAAGGCCTTCCGGTCTACACATTGTTTAATATTCGGCAAGTTATAGAGAGTCGTACAACTCAGCTACTACCCATTCCTGTAGCACGCTGGAACTCCGACGTTAGTGAGCCCCCGGTTCCGACACCATTATCAAATCCATATTATCAAAATCTGGCACAAGTACAGGGTGTCCTGATATCGCGACTCCCACGACCGCACCACATGGAGCCGTACAGCCGTCTCATGAGTCTCTCACCGCCGGTCAGCTGGTCAACTTCGCTCGATAAAGAACATGACTTGAGAGTTATTGCATTTCCCGCGGGGCTCAGAAAAGTGCCGAAGGACTGCATGTTTTGCAGACAGGAGAATGACGCCCCTCTTGTTGTCAATTGCTTCGTTTGCGAAGAAGATAGGGCTGCCATAATTGCGCTTTACTCGGAGTTAGAGCAGTATAATCCAGCCGTACTGTTTGGAGTTGGTAGTCTGAGCTTAAGTCCCAATCTGGATCCCAATGAAACGCCATTTTGCGATATCTGGGCAGGAATAGTGCGCTGTAGTTCCCCCTGGAGCTACGTCGTTGACCTTGAAGGTCTCGGTAAGTTTAAATATTCTCATGTTTCAAATTCAACGGACAGAAGACTTTTTTTTGTAGAACTACAAGGACCACTACCCTCCAGCATCGGACTTCTGGAACACGTGTCAGAATTGAGACTGTCACGGAATTCATTCAACGGCAGCTTCCCGAATTTAGGCCCTGGTCTCTGCCCCTCAACCGAGGAGGAGTACAAGATTTCAGAGGCAGTCCCGCAAATAATGCGACGGCGAAGTAAATTGAAGTTGTTATCTCTAGCAAAAGTATGACCAAGATACTCATTCTTTTCTGCAGAACCGTTTTGAAGGTCCTATACCTGAAGATCTTGGTAATTGCAAGCAATTGCAACTAATCTATATAAAAAACAATCGGTTTTCTGGACCGATACCTCAAAGTTTCTGTGAATTACGGGAGCTTGTCGAGTGAGAGTCATTAAAACAATGAATTCTTGAAGGATTGATTTCTCATCGAACTTTATCTCTGGAGAGCTGCCAACTTGTGAGGTTGACATGTCTGATGGAGCTCGTCTCTCTGGGCCGCTTAATCTAAAGTATATTAATGGTGAAAGCAATCGGTCAGTTTAAATTTTATATTTTGAGCGACCTTTCATTCACGATTTTTATATCATCAAGCTTCATGTCTCTACAGGCTTACAGGAAGTCTGCCCGGCAGCATTAGTAGTCTAAGACAACTCATTTTATTAACTCTCAAATCCAATCAGTTGAATGGCACGATACCTGACGTTTGGGATACACAACCTCCCGACCTACAAATTGATCTATCTCAAAATCCGGATTTGAAACCACCCCTGCCACAAAGTCTCGCGAAACGACTGCAAGAGGACTCCGTTAAGGTTGTCATTGATCCACATCTCTATGGTTGCGCAAAAGGCTTTCGAGCGCCTACACAGGCAGATTGGACTCGGAAAACCACCTTTCATGGAGCCAGCAACCTGTCCGCTTATTGTGAACCTTGCCCTAAAGGTAAGATTCTCGCCAATCTCTTCTGTGTTTTGTCAGCCAGGGACCGTCCCTACCCTTGACTCAAGAAGCTGTTCAGCATGTCCGGCTGGCACAGTAGCATCTCGATTAGCTTCGTCCCAATGCCGAAAATGTCCTCCCGGGTCATTCTCTACTCCCGGGGGTGCAGTGTGCTTCGCTTGCAGTCCAGGGACATATAGCTATATATCAGGGTCAACTTTGTGTCATCCTTGTCCGTTGAACCACTTCTCAGAGGATGTAGGGTCAATGGTTTGTTTGTCGGTATGTCTCGGCCTCCGCCATTATATTTTTGCGATAGTGTCCTGAAGGGGCGAACTGTACAACAGCGGCTCAGCAACGCAAACCTCAGGCAAAGGCCGGCTGGTTTAGAACAGAGCGACAACTCCAGGCGATAGATAAAACTCAGCTTCATAGGCAAATCAGCGATATGAGTGCTCCTAAGCATCTACTGGCTGAGGCAGATATAGAGGAAGCGGTCATAGTGATAGAACAAGTTGTCAATCCGGATGATTTACCTAATGTTGAGCCGTTAGTGATAACCGCGGTGAAAGACGCTCCAGCTCGGAGTTTTGACGTTTTTGAATGTCCTTTACCTGCTCATTGCCTTGGTCGCAACGTATGCGCCCCTTTTAGCAATGGAGCGTTCTGTCATCGGTGTGAATTGGGATACACGACAACATGGAATTCAGCTTCATGCGTACGGTGCAGCCCGGTCGGAATGACCCTTCTGCGACTAGCACTAGTTCTTCTGGCTGTCGGTGGTATTGGTTTCTTAATTTTCAAATCGTTCCGGAGGTCCGCGACAGGTGACAGCACTAAAAGAACGCAAGCTGTTATATTGAAGGTCTTCACCAACTGGGTCGAGCTTACTGCTCAAGCCTTAGTTATGTCTGTACAAGCAGCGCTAGTTAATGATGGTGGCGCTGGAGCTGATATATCGAATCGCTTGGAGGTTACATATAATTTTGTACAGAATCTTGATGATCCTTTCTACTTATTGCTGCCTCTTAATTGTCTTCGCACGAAGGGGTCACCTACTGCCATGCACATTGGCCTGATATTGGCAGTCAGCTGTCCAGTGTTTGTGTTATTCACAATTTATGTATACCAGCTGCTGATAGTTAAGAAGCGCAAGCCGGTGCTCGAAGAGCAAGATAAGTCAGCTCTCCCGAGAAGAAAATGTTTCGGTATGACGGTTCGACAAAAAATAGCACAGCAGCAGTGCCGTTCGTCGTCATCAAAAAACACTGACCTACGCAGCGCTTGGCCTGCTACTGTTGGATTATTCACGCCAATTTTTTTTCTAATTCATCCAGCTATAACAAGACAGTTTCTGAATAATCTTGATTGCGTTTCCTTGGATGAAATGAGAGTTTCACTTGATTATGAGCTGTCGTGTACTCGAGGGACTCATAAGCAATTCATGCGGATTGCGTGGCTGGGCATTTTCCTGTGGACATTTGGAACCCCCTTACTTTTCGGATTAATGATGAGATCATATAGGCACAATCTTTCGGATCCCGCTGTTTTGATACAATGGGGTTTTCTTCTGGAAGGATATGAGGCAAGCCATAACTTTTTCTCTATCGATTTTTTCATCAGTCTCGTTACTACTGGTGGGAGGTTTGGGCTATGCTTCGTAAAGTGCTAGTAGACCTTCCTGAAGTTGTCCCGTTTTTCGATGATCAATTGCGTTTTGTCTCCTTACTTGTCGTTGCTGTCGTCGCTCTAGCCGCTCATAGTGAGTTATAATCTCAAAACCAACTGCTCAGTAACTGCCGAGCCATTTGACAATCGATGTTTCAAAATCGCTGATCGACTCGAGTTGCTGGTTTTGTGGTCGTTTTTACTAACCTTGATGACCATCCCTGTACATCAAACCCTTACTTCCCCTGCTGCATCAAGTCATTTAGCAAAAATAACTTCAAAAGGGCTTCTCTTCTCGACAATTTTGATTTCAGGTGTTTTCGTCTTTTGGACATGCCTTTATTATGTCCGGCCTTTGTTTCGAAGCATGGAAGAAAATCGGGAACTGCTATTAAAATCCAGAGGCTGCTGCAAATCAGAAATAGACGTTACAACATGTACACAAGAATCACCATTAGAACAAGGCCCAACATCATCTGAAGAGGAATCATGTGATCAAAGAACGTGTAACTTGGAACAGAAAAAGTTGAAGAAGAATTATTTTCTTTCTTGTACAACGATATGCAGAAAATTATTCAATACAATAATTATTTCAGCGAGAAAAAATATAAGAAATGTTTTTTTAAAGATTTTCTTAAATAATTGGATTATTAAATTTTTGCACTTACGACCTGGCAAAATGTACATCACAATTGAAGGTTTTTTAGATGTTTCTGAATTAAATAAATATGAGAAAGATTTTCTTCGTGAACTAATAATTGAAGTAAACATGTTAAATGACTAACTTATTTTCTTAGGATTTATTAGATTCACAATTTCAAATAAAAGCTCAATTTTTTGATACAAATTTTTTGAATACAAGTATTGCTTCAGCTTTTAGGTAATTCTTAAATTCAAATTTATATTTTAATTTATTTGAAAATTATAAAAAAATAATTATAAGCATAATTATAAAAAAATGTTGGGACAAGGGAGAATAAAAAAAATAAAAATTTTTTAATTTCATGCATTTAAAATTATTTGCCGTTTTTGTCCACTTGAATCAATTTATAAAATGAATAATTTTTAGATATCAGCCATACTGTTATCCGTTTATATATTATAAGATTTTATAAAAAAAAAATAATTTCTTATTCTGTCAAAATATAATTTGACTTTCTAGTTTTTACGTATGCTTTTCAGGCGTCGTGCTTTTCAAGAAGCTGTAAAAGAAACGCGTCTCAAAATTGCAGCTCAAGATCACAATCCTCATCCTCAACGATCAAGTTTTTGGAACATAGTATCCTCACAAACAACTCTACGTCCACTGTTTACAGCTGTTCGGACACTCAGAATAACAAGTGTCCGTAAATTGCAATCTTTCTCGCTTAAAGGATCTTCCTCACAAGAATTAAGTACAACACAATCAAGAAATACGACAGGAACGTTTTCCTTACTTTCAATGTTTCGTTGTAGCACAACAGCAGGAGATCGAAGTAGCTGCGAACCTACATTAACCACGTGTTCGGTTTTTTCAACTCAAGATGAATTTAGGCCTGATATAATATTCGAGAATTGGCCATTAAAATCCGATGGACGAGAACTTTGGATTCATCTTCTTCGCAAATTTAAATTGATACTTCGGTTTATGAAAGCCCTTAAATGGTTTAAGAGAACATATGTCCCACCAAGCGATTTTGGGCTTTCTGTTGAGGAGTTGCAAGATTATGTCGCTATGATGCGAAATTCAAAATTGTAGAAAAAAAATAATCAAAGTTAATTTATTGTGGAATATTTTCTTCAGTAACAACAAAATCATCGGGATCAATTGTAAGGGTACTTGTGTTGCCATCTATTTTATAAATTCCAATCTTAAGAAAAAATTTTTCATATAATCACTCACTAATCTATCAGCTAATTCAAACATATGAGTACGTAAAGAGATAATAATAAATTGAGCATTACATGCTTGATTCTAAAACAAAATTTTTTTTATTTAAAATTTTTTACCGCCAAATAAAAGGCAATAGTAGAAACATTTTTATGATCCAAAGCTGCATCAATTTCATCCATAAAGTATATAGGTGTTGGTTTATAATGATGCAATGCAAATACTAAAGCTAAACTACTCAAAGTCTTTTCACCACCAGACAGATTTTGAATTTGTTTCCATGATTTTTTGGGTGGTCGTACTGAGAATATAATTCCACTATCAAATGGATTTGAAGGATCAACAAGCTCTAATTCTGCATCACCCTCATGTGTAATCATCTACAAAATTCAAATAATTTTAAATTTACCTGATACATTTCTTGTAATTTAGATGCAATTATAACAAAACCATTATTGAATTTTTTTAAACGTGATAATTCAAGTAGATCTAAATATTTATTTTTATTATCACGCTCTTGACAAATCTAATAAAAAAAAAAATAAATCATAAATTCAATATATTATTAATTTTAAAAAAATAAATTTTAAATATATATTTTTTTAAAATTTAC
Source organism: Ichneumoninae sp. B BG-2022a (assembly GCA_030522725.1). Lineage (NCBI taxonomy): Eukaryota > Metazoa > Arthropoda > Insecta > Hymenoptera > Ichneumonidae > Ichneumoninae sp. B BG-2022a. The sequence goes on from JAPYZD010000066.1 coordinate 70,215, forward strand.
CTCATGAAATTCCTGTATTTTTTCTTTAAGATTTGAATTAGCAATTTTATATTTGTTTATAATACTCATATCAGCTTTAGTATTTAAATTTGATTCTGTTAATTTTTTAATTTCACATGTTAACATTAACTAAGAAATAAATTAAAATCTTATGATTACCTCATCTAAATTTATAATATCAGAATCAGAAATTGAATTTAATATAAATTCTGGTTTTTTATTATTTTCCTAAGAAATTCTTAAAAAAAAAAAAATTTAACCTCATCTAAATCAATGTCAGGAATTTGATTCCAATCTTCTTTTAATCTATTAAAAATTTTTTCATGTTTGTTTAATGTATTATTTGATGTGTTTAATTTTTGTCCCAAATTAGAGACCTCTACTTCAAGTTCCACCTAAAAAAAAAAAAATTAAAAAAAAAAAATTAAAAAAAAAAAATTAAAAAAAAAAAATTAAAAAAAAAAAATTAAAAAAAAAAAATTAAAAAAAAAAATTACCTCTTTTAATCCTAATTGTTTATTATTAATAATTGTTTGTTTTAATTCATAATTTAATTTTTCTTCAATCTAAATAAATTTAAATTAATTTATTTTTAACCTTTTTTTGTTCATTAACTATTTGATTTAATTCTTCTTTTTTTTTAAATATTTCTTCTGCATTATCCATGAGATTTTCTCTATTTTTAATATGTTGTTTTTCTGTTTTGTTTCATTTTCTAAAACTTTTTTTTTTTGTGGTATTTGTTTTTGTGATTGAATAATACGTTTTTTTTTTGCTTCAATTTGAATTTCTGATTCATGTAATTCAGCTTGCATATCTTTAAGTTCTAATAATAAATAAGTATTTTTTTTTTAAATACTTCGATTTGCAATTATAAGATCATTTTTTATTTTTTTTCGATGAGAGCCTCCAACTGCATCAATTTCAGTTGATATTCTGAATAAATTAAAAATAAGGTAAAATTACATTTCAGATTCTTTTTGCAAATTATCAACAATTATTTTTTGTTTTTCTTCAATTAATTCTAATTCATTTAACTGAATTATATAAATAATAATATTTAATTACACTTTCTGATAATTTTTCAATTTCTCGAATTTCTTTTTGTGATAATTTTGGTATAATTAATTCTTGAAATAATTTCATATAAGATTCAACCTTAGAAATATTTAATAATTTATAACTTACATCTTGTTGTCTAGCTGACATTTCTGCTCTTATTTTTGCACTTAAACTTTCTTTATTATTAATTTCTTTCTCCATATCTGTCATTTCTTTTTCAACTGCTAACTAAAATTTTTTTTTTTTTTTTTTTTTTTTTTTTAAATCGCGTATTTTAGCTTTCATTTTTTCTACCTAAGAAAAAAATTATAAAAAAAATTTAAAAAATTATAAAAAAAATTTAAAAAATTAAAAAAATTTTAAAAATTAAAAAAATTTTAAAAATTTAAAAAATTTTTATATTTTTACCTCTTGTAAATCTTTTGAAAATTCTGTTCTAGTAATAAAATTTTCTGATTTTTTAAAAATTGAAGTATTAATATTAAGACTCCCGCCCCCCGACATTGTTCCAGCTTTATCAATTACTTGACCCTCACGTGTAACTACTATATAAAAAATAGAAAATTAAAAAATAAATACCTTTCCAACGAATATTATTATTAAATGCAACTTTTCTAGCTTCATCAATATTTGATACAACAATTATATCTCTAAGAACAAAATAAAATGCAATCTAAAAAAATAAAAATATATAAAATTATTAACCTCAAATTCCGGTTTGATAAATTGAATTTTATTAATTAATAATTCAGCATTATCAGGTATTTTGGTTTTACGTAATTTATCTAGATCAGATTGTAATTCGGCTCTAATTTTAGAAAGAATTATGCATGTTACTCTTCCTAAGTTATTTATTCTAACAAACTCAACAACACATTCTGCATCTTTTATTGTTTCTACAACAATGATTTCACTTCCAGCAACAGCAGCCATTGCAACTTCTATATCAGAATCAATTGTACCCAAGTTCCATAAACGATCAATAACACCAGGTAATCTAGAACAAAAATTTTATAAAGAATTTAAAAACATACAATCCAGATTCTTTTGATTTTAATATTTTATTAATCATATCATTACCAACTTTTGATTGTTTTAATATATGTTCATTAGTTTCAGATAAAATTTGCATGGACTGTAAAGATTCTTTCATCTCAATGATTCTGTTACGTAAAGAATAAGCCTCTTCTTGTTTCTATAATAGATTTTAAAAAAAAATTTATGTCGTACTTTCGTATAATTTTTTTTAATTTTATCAGAAATTCTTATTAATTCATCAAGATCAAGACGTTTTTTGACTAATGCTTCTCGACCTTTTTTTTTTGTAAATAAAAGAAATTAGAACTTACTTTTATCAACATTTTTCTGTAATTCTAATTTTCGTAATTTTATTGCTTCACTTTTTTCATTTATAAGTCTAATTTTTGTCTAAAGAAATATTATCTTATAAATATTACATTAATTAAATCTTTTTCAGATTGAATTTCACTTAATTTTAAAATTTGCGGTTGCAAATTTTCTTCAATTTTTTTTTTTTTAATTCTTATTTCATCAAATTCAGACTGTAATTCTTTTTCTAAATTTTCTAATTCTGATTGATATAAATCTGTTCGTTGTTGAGCTAATGGTATCTAAAAAAAAAATTAATTTTTTTTTTTTTATAATTTTTTTTTTCCTTACATCTTTTTTGTAAGATTCTATTTTCAATAATAAACGTTCAATATCAGATTTCATTGTTTTTTCTTCTTTTTCAAAATTCATTATCTCAACCTAGATAAATTGTTGTAATAATTTATAATAATAATTAATAATAATTATTATTATTATTTAAATAAATTGTTCTTTTTACTTTTAATGCTTGTTTCCTTTTGATACAATGAGACAATAATGCAGCAAGCTCATTATCTTGTCTTTCAAGTTCTTGAAATTGTTCATCAGCCTAGATAAAAAAAAAATAAAAAAAAAACAAAATTGAATTACAGTATTATACATTTTCTCAGCCTTTAAAACAATGCCTTGCTGTTTTTTTAAATTGGTTTCTAGCTTTTAAAAATATAAAAAAAAAAAAAATTAATAAAAATAACTCTGTAATGAAAATTCAACTAAACACAATAATTAAAAAAAAAAAAAAAAGATAATTAAAAAAAAAATTAAAATATAATTACCGCAAATAATTTTTCTTTTTCTTCTTTTTGTGATGTAACCCAATTGTCCCAATTTTTTTTTGCTAAATCAAAATTATTTTGAATATTATAAATATCTTTTTTTAATATCTAAGTAAAAAAATAAAGAACTGTTATAATACCATTATAGATTTTTTTTCTAGTTTACATTTGATTATAATAATAGCTCGTTCTGTATCACAAACTTGCTTTGCTAATTTCAAAGGTCCTAATTAAGTATATTAAATTTTTTTTTTAAAATTTAACCTTCAAATAAGTCAACTTGTGCTTTAGCAGATTGCATTTTTTCTTTACGTTCTTGGATCTTTTAATTTTATATTGTTTTTTAATCTTACAATATTACTCATAGATAACAATTCCTCTTTTGCTTTTTCTATATCAAATATGAATCTATTAGACCCAATAATATCTTCTAGATATTCAAGTAATCCTTCTTCTTGTGGATTCTAGGAAAAAAAATTAAAAAAAAATTTTTTTTTTACTTGTCCTTTAGGTTTCATTAAAGCAATTTGTTCAATCTCTCCTTGCAAAATCAAAAATCTATTATGATCTAAATCGATTCCTTTTAATTTTAATTTATTTACAACTTCTTTACGTGTAACAATTTTTCCATCAATACAATACTGTGATGTTCCATTTAAATATGCTTCTCGACTTATTATAAATGAATTCTAAAATCAGAATATTTTTTCTGATTATTTCTTACTACTTCAGATGTTTCTTGACGAAAATATACAGAAACACGAGTTAAATCAGCATCTGGTATGCTTTCAGATTTATGTATTAAACCAGACAATTTTTTATGTCGTAATTGTTGTGCTCTTCTTCCAAAAACAAATAACATTGCATCAAGTATATTTGATTTTCCACAACCATTTGGACCAACTATTGATGAAAATTTCTTAAGAAAAAATTAATTTTTTTTTTAACCTACCGTATGAAATGGACCAATTATTTGTAAACCACCATAACTTTTAAAATTTTCCAAAACAATTTTATTTATAATTAAATTTTCTTCTTTACAATTAAAATTATTTTCATCATTTAACTCATTTAATATATTATTTTTTTTTATTAATAAATTTTCACTAATTTCAGGTAACATGTTCTTTTTTAATATTATATTCTCAGAATTTTTTCTATCAAAAATTTATATTTTTAGAAATTTCTAAATTTCAGAATTTTATATATTAATTAATTTCTGATTTATAATATTTATTGTCCATTTTTTCAGGTTAACCACTTTTAATTTATTAATTTTTTTTTTAAAATGATAGAAAATAAAAATTATAATAATTTCCAAAATTATAGGAAATTAATTCTTGAATCAAAATTATTGAAAAGAGAACTTAATGCTGATTTAGATAATTTAAATTATAAAAAAAAAAATCAAGAATTAATTCAAAAAATTCAAAATAAATTAAAAAAAATCAAAATTAATAACTATATATTAAATAATAATTTTAATTATTATAAACAAATAATATTATTTGAAACAAATATTTTTATTAACGAATTACATAAACGTCCATATCAAATTATATCAATTAAATTAATAATCAGTTTACCAGAATTTTTTGTAATACCAACTCAAAAAAAAATAATTTCAATAATTGAAAATAATCAATTTTTAAATTTAAGTCAAAAATTTTTTTTTGTTTTCTCAAATTTCAATTGTGCAATAACTCATTCTCATAATTTAAGTTCAATAAATTATAAATTACAACGAGATGTGATTCTTAAAAATGCTATTTTAGAATTAATCTCTCAATTGCCAGAAGATGTTATTAAAAATCCATTTTTAAAAAATAAAATAAATAATGCAATGTCGAACAGATTTCCTAGTACCTTAGAAGCATTATTGACATTTCCAAAAAGATGGGCAGAATTTCATGGATCTGGGAAACGAAATTGCGTTGGTCAATCAGGAGTTCTTTTTGAAATGCTGACTCTTAAAAAAATTTTTAAATAATGTCGAATCAGATAAGACCTGAAGGTTTTAAAGGTCCACTTATTTTATTTATAATGAGAATTAAAAAAAAAAAATCAGTTGAACGTTCCTTATGCGTATTCAAATTGGCATTCAATATTAAACCTCCATATCGTGTTTTAAGTAAGTTTTCTTTTTTTTATAATGTCCCAATAATTAGTTGACGGAACTTTTTTAAAAGAAGCACGTCGTATGAAAATTAATATAAAAGAGGCTTTACCGAATATCTTACTTGATAATGCAACTCCAGGTGAATTATTCTTCTTATTCTATCATGAAATTCAGTCGTATCTTCTTGTCTTATAAATTTTCTTGAAGCAAGAAAAAATGAATTAATCGAACCACTTTCATTAGCAAAAACGTTTTATCGTTATAAATGTCAACATCATTCACCCCCAATACTAGAAGATGCTAAATTGAATCAAAATGATTCTTTAAATAAAAATGTTTCTAATAATATAGAAAATAAAAATCATATTTTTGCAATACCCAGAGATTGTATATTAGATATCATAGGTAACTCAAATCTAATAAATAATTTTATATAGGCTCTGAAAACAAATCCAAATTCATTGTTGCAACACAAGATCAAAAATTGAGAAATAAATTGAGGTTGGGATTTTTTTTTTTAATTTCTTAGATTAATACCTGGTGTCCCCATTATTTTTACAGCATATCAATCTCTTCATTTAGAACCACCTGCAGATTCATCCAAGAATATACATCAAATTGTAAGATTATTTTTCAAAATTTTTTTTAGAAAGAAAAACAAAAATTTGAACCAACTGAATGGGAAAAAAAATTATTACCTTCACTTCGTGAGCAAAAAAATAAATCAATTATAAAAAAAAGGTATTTAGATTTTTTTTTTAAAAAAATATCTTATTACTCCAGCAAAAAACGTGGTCCAAATCCTTTGTCGTGTTTACCAAAAAAAATTGTGAATAAAAAAATCTCAAAAATTAGAAAAATAAGAAGTAAAAGAAAAAAAAAAAATTAAAAACTTTTCTTGAATAATCTTTTAAATTATACAGACATATGAATATTTTTAACTAAAAATGATCTAATAAATAAAAATGAATAAAAAAGTTTAAAAAAAAAAAAAAATTTTTTTTAAGATTCTAAACCAGAAATTAACCATTCACAATCATCCTCAGGATATAAAGTACAAATTTGGGACGCTTTCTGAAAAAATTAAAAAAAAAAAAAAAAACTCACAAATTCGTCAAATGGCCATTTCCATAATCTATAAAATATGCGAAGATCTTTACCTGTTGTTTTAGATGAGATACATACCCTAGAAGATAAATATAATCAAAAGATAAATTCTACCATTCAGTTATTTTATCTTCATTTTTAATCGGTAAATTTTCTTTAGGCATATCTAAATAAGCTTCAAAAATCTTAGATATTACTTCAAATCCATATCTATTTTAATTCTTAAAAATTAATTTAAATTACCTTTCAATCAATGAAGCATAAGTTCCTAATGCAATTCCTGGATCTTTTAACCAAAGATTTTCAAACATTTTTTCATTATTATTTTTAATATAATTAGAACAAGCAATTTTTTTGGGACTAAACCAGGAACTTTGATATGGCATTTGATTTAAAATCTAAATAAAATTAATTATACATGATATTTAAAAAAAAAATAGAAAACAATTTTAATGATAAAAACTTATAATTAAATTATTTACCTTATAAATGCAATAAAGAGAAAATATGTTTACAGTAACTTCACTAGTTCCTTCAAAAGTCCATTCAGGTTTTTGTCTATTGTGACCAAATTCATGAAAGATACCCCAAGAACCTTTCCTATATAATTTGTTAATATCAACAAGATGTGGTAACTCATTTCCTATTCTTGAACATATATCTAAATGAGCCATCACAGGATAACCTGAATGCATATAACCCTGAAATACAAAAAAATGTTTTTTGAAAGAACTTACAGCTGAAATTTGTTTGTCACAAACAAGACGTTCACGATGTTTCAATTTACTATGAGATATTTCTAATTGATATTTCAATACTTGATCCCTAATTTAATTTAATTTCTATTCTTTTTTTAACCTACCAATAATTAATTAAACTCTCTGGGTCATCAATATATAATAATGCATCTCGTGGTATTGTTATAGTTATATAATGACCTTCAATTTCTCCCCAAGGTGCTTCATATATTTTTAGCATATCACTCCATGATAATTGACAATCAGATTCGAATGTGTTTTTAAAATCGAGAAAATTATAATCATCTTCACTTCTTCCTTTTCCCCTTTTCTCTAAACTATAGTAAACAGCTCTTACTCCACCAGAGATTGTCAAAGTTGCTACTTTATTTCTGACATCTTCAAATGCTTTATGATTCAGGACCTCAAGGTATAAAAGACCACCATATTGAGATGCTATTGCTGCAACAGGTCCTTGATTATAGCCTTCAATTGTCGTTAAATTGCCAGTACATTTTTCGTAAACGTCCCATCTTTTATTGATCTGGATTGATGGCCATCGCTGTAAACTCTTCTTTCCTAATATTAATTTGTCAGAATGACAACCAATGCGAATCATGAAAGATGGTGGTATGGAATCTATAACAAAAAGAAATTAATTTAATAGAAGTGTCTTACTCATAGTTGCATACTCTAAAACACAAGTTTCACCAGCTGGTATGTAGAGTCCAGTTGATTGCCAACCGGACATATCAAGCATTATACTGATGGAATCTTTTTCAATTCTTTCACATGAATCGGCAACTGTTCCAGGAAAATCGAGACAACCGGGCGCTTTTGGACATCTATAAACACTACTTTCTTTCCAAATCGCTTGTGAGAGAAATATCTTTATAATCAAGATTGCTTTTGAATATTCAATATGTTCTTTCACCTCAGGCAAGGGAAATATACATTCATCATGTTCTATATCCGCATACATATGTTTTAAATACATAGCGAAACCTTGACATTCTGAATGGCACGTGCTTTTTGATGTCCTAATGCAATGCAAATTTAAATGTTCTGCGAGTAGCGTGCGCGTAGTATAACTCAATTTAGATAATCCTTCTGACAAGACTCTCATCAGTTGACCATCGAGACTTCCGCTCAGACTAAGGAGATTTTAATATTACCAATCTTACTCTTTTGCTAACTTCAAAGCATCAAGAGCTTCTCTCAAGTGAGTACTTAAGCATCCGCATTCTTTTTCCGGGCACTCAATCAGGGAACATATATCACCATTATCAAGATACTGATTTGTATAATTCATTCCAACAAGCGCAATTATGTGATTAAATGTGCAATTCCTTGTAATACTTGCTTCTTATAAAAAAGTAAATAAACGTAAATACATACTTGTAATAGAAGTCCAACCCCAAGGACATAAACCGCAAATTAAAGTGCCGCCATTTATAATGAAATTATTGAATTCGGCAATTAATAAATCATCAGGACTGCAAACGTTTAGTATAAGCAAGTTTTATTTTTACCTGCTTTGCATATTTTCTGAGCCTGGATGCAAAATTATAACTTGAGCATTATTATTTCTCGCAATATTTATGTCTTCTATAGACATGCCATCAGTTTGATGTACGGTCTCAACATACACTCCTAAATTTTGCATGTGCTTGCGAAAATGCGTTCGAACGGTTTCTCTATAACCTCCAATAAATGCAACACTAACTGTATTTGAAGCCCAGTCTGTTGACCATAGCAATAAATTACTAAAAAACTTTGCATATCTTTGCCATTCATCAGAATCTAATACCGGACGTAGTAATTGCGATGATACATAACCATTATGTGCAAGTGCAATCAATTTCCCTTTTCCATGTATGGCCCCCGCACCGCAAAGACTTTTAAATCCTCCTTTTTCCTCATTAAGTATGCCAAACAAAGGAAAGGCATTTACGCCATAAATAGCAATAGTTCCTGGTGTTCCAATTCTAGGTAATATTCCTGTCGCGCCATCAAATAATTGTTTTCGTATTGCATCATATTTTCCCCCGTGCCTATTCATAACTCAATATTTATTACTCACAAAACTGCAGATATTACTCCTTCCTGTGAATGAAACTTAATTCTATTAACACCCGTATAATGAGCACCGAAATTTTGCAATATACGAACACGCCAATAACGTGCTGCGATGGGAAAAGCAATATCTAGATTTTTTGCCTAAAAAACAATTCATTATTTTGATGATCTTACATTTTCTGAATTTGGTATTACATCAAAAATTTTGTGCAAAACTTCTTGCCATTCTCCTTTATGCTCCTCTATTGTTGATTCTCCAGTTGTACTTTGCAAAAAGCAATCAACACAGACTTCTTTAGGGGCTGATGTTGGATTTGTCCCATGTATAGAAAAATTTGCAATCGGTAACGACCAATTTTCACCAATATCAACAATCAGATAACCACATCTGATTATATCATTATCAAAAGAACATACCCATTGTAAAAGGTCCACCAATTTTCATCACGGAGGGCAGATCCTATATAGAATACATTGGGTAATTTTTCTTACCCGCCGCTTCTAAATGTCCATCATGACTTCCAACAAGTCTTAATGGAACCTATTGGATATAATTTCTGTTCGGTATAGTCACCTCGATGAAATTATTTCGGGTTACTCTAATAGGCATATTTTGTTTGTATGTGTTTCTGTATGAAGATAAAAATAGTTTAATTAAAAAATTAAAGTTTCGAGACAGGTACGAAGTGTCCCTTTTTTCAAATTACTGCATGAAAAATAGAAATAGTGATTTTATTCAGTGAGAGCTTTAAGGCATGCAAGACCTGATTTTATGAAAAATAAAAATAATGATTATTTTAAATCAAAATCAATAAGAGCTTCCAAACATGCACGACCTGCTTCTTTTTCCAAGTTATGGAGTTGTTCTGCAGTTATATTAGCTGTGACTTTATCATTTATTCTCTGTACAATTCCGATCGCTGCTGCAGCTGTATGACAGGGTCTCAACTGACCCAAATGGAAGAGCTGATGTGTTTCCATATCGACAAAATCGACTCCATTATCTAACAGAGTCTGAACAATGTTCTCGTTTTTATCCTTGAATCTGTCGTCTTTCCTTCCTTGACATGAATAGAAGGTTTCACCACAAGCATTCAGTCCATCATATGTAGGTACTCCAACTTCCTTCATCTTTTTTATCAAAACGTTGTTCAGATTTGTATCGCATGGTGTGGGTTTACAAATCAAAAATGGTGGTGTTGAAGAATCGATGCGACTGTCATTAGCACAACCCCAAAATTGAGCATAGTTTGTATACACATACATAGCACCCTTTCCGCCAGTTAGAACGATCCCTGGCTTTAAGTTGATATTGAATATACCACATGTGCCCAGACGGATTATTGCCATAGGCCCGCTGTAGACAAAGGATGCTTCACGGACCATAAAGTCCATCATTGGTGCGCCCATACCGATGGCAATTATCGATATGCCGGTTCCTTTGTATTTGCCCGAGAAAATATGAAATTCCCGAGATGAGTGTATTTCTTTCACCGGTGTCTGTGCATCAAATAATGTGGAGACTCGTTTAGCCCTATCGGCAGATCCAACTGTCAGTATTCGTGGATACAAATCCCCTGCTTTAACGCCAAGATGATATGTTGCTCCATCTGGCAGAAGAAGCATGTCTTTTCCGCTTGCATAGGCAGTCATTATTTTTGTTTATTATTAATGAGATTTCGTATGTCGTTGTGTGTTTGAGTCCCACTGGCACAAGGTCCTTTAAGCAACATAATGACCACCATGTGAAACAATTATACATATAACTAATGAGTATATGAAACCCAACAAACACCCGCAATATAACGATCGCTGAGCCCAAACATGTCTGGAAGATTTCTTCACACACAACATAATCATACCTAGGTGAATCACTTGGGTATTTGCGACACATGAAGTACCCCACACATCCTATGAGTGGGAAAAAAAAAGATAGAGCGGAGGTGCAAAGTGGAAGCTTGATACTCATTGCATTGTCATTCTCTGCAGCAGCCTTCGAAAAATCTAGACATGTATTTGCTACTTGCGGTTTCAATGGTGCTTCGGAATTTTCGTTCAAAGTAGTACTTTGCATTGTTAAACTATCGTGGTGCTCTTGATTATTCAAATTTTTTATGTACTCTGTTGAGCAGGACGTAATTGGTCATCGTATTCATGTAAGGTTCGATTTGCATTCATTTATAATATCATTGCTAACCTCAAAAATAATTCATACCTATATTTTATGGTTTGTGATGATGAGTGAGAGGTGTTGCCTGCAGCCAAAAATCTGTTGTGGTGACAGAAAACAGTCATCGGGCCTACACATTGATAAAAATATGACGGCGGCGCTCGGCATAGGAACAGGTGTTTTTTTAGGCCTTGGTTTACTTATTGGCGGAACTCTATTATTATTGTACGGTAAAAATTATTCAAGTTTAACAAAGCGGGAGTCAATTTAGTAAGCTTTTTTGTCAATAAAATTTCTTCTAGTTTAATCATAGTACTTACAATCACCGCGACATTTTGCTGTTGGCTTTTGTAAGTGTTTGTTCTGTGAGCTCATTTTGAATAGCTGGATTTGCGTCTATCTCATGCAATTGCATCCACTTATTGAAGCGATACATGGAAAGACGAAAACTTAGGAATTGTTGTTTTTTGATACCCCGAAAGCGCTGTAAACTCCTTAATGCACATAATAAATGTCGCATTCTGATTCAAGTCAACATTTTTCCGTTCACTGTAGTAACAAATTTGTATCACTATAGTATTATGCAGAGGACAAAATCTGAAATTGTACAATGCAACATTACTTAAAAAATCAAAAGACATGAATGCTTCATTACTCCATTATTCTCATTGTATCTGCAACTTTCTCGTGCACCTGGAAGTACTGAGGAAACATACATTGGTTTAGTCTTATCAGCATATGTATTTTTGATCATGCAAATCTATAAAAAACTGACTTTTGCTACGCAGCGATCGACGCAACTATTTTCTGCCGTTCCCATATATGATTCTCCTCCGTGAGGACCGCCACCAATGGTCTTGATTAAACAATTATTGCCGCAAGTTACGATCATTCTGATTTCTAAATGATTAGTTACAAAAACTGCACCGATTAAAGACATCAGACGCGCCTAAGATTTCGGCAAGGGCCTGCAATTTCGATATCGGTATAAGCATCGCATCTTACGACGTCTGCTGGATCAAGATGCTTTGAGGTCATCAATATTAATTAATCGCTAATGTGGTCCGAATGCCGTTTCAGTCTCATGAAAAAAAATGTCACATTATAGCAAAGCGAAGTCGCTAATTAAAGTTCGACAATAACTCTGAATGCGCAATTGACTTTATTATTCGAAATATTTCGAATGAAGGAGCGGCGGTGGAAATGCATATAAGGCGTTATAACGCGCCGACTCTTTTCATTACTTCATATAAGTTCAACGCAACTTGATAGTCTCCTCAGCATCAGTTCATAGAGTTACTATATAGTTATACTTCGCTCAGTAGTTCTATCGATTCCAATTTTGTCGTCCATCAAGGACGCTCTAATCTCAGCTCTAGCGCAACGAACCTCCTGGTTCCGTAGCTGCAACGTTGGACCCCTCATTCGTCATTGTAGAGGGTCACCCGACGAAGCAATGCGTGAAGCAGACAGTGATGAAGATAGGCATGGAATGCCTGATTCACCTTCAGATTCTTCAATATCAAATCAAAGGTATAGCGGGTTCTTTGGTACTACAAAGTTTTTTGTAGATACATGACAGCGACAGGCATCCCAAAATCTCCCCAGTGTCCGTTAGTTGCTTCGTGGAAGCGTAAGAAAAACCGAGGTAGTTCTACGTCAACCTTTCCTGGCTTTGATAATCTTGGAAATACTTGTTACATGAATAGTGCTCTTCAATGTATGATTGCTACAAGGGTGAGATCTCATTTATATTGTGCATCATATATTAGCTTTTCTTCGAATACTTTATTCGTGAAATGTACACACGGGAGCTCAATCATGGTAATATATATAAACAATGATTATAGAAATACAGATAATCCGAACGGTGCTGGAGGTATGCTTGCTAAATCGTTCGGGACACTTGTGAAGGTAAGCGCCGATATGATTGGATTTAGCATAAACAGAGCATACGGCGAAACACTAATAATGCTTCAATGAACTTAACACATATGAAATCAGCTATATCAAAATTCAATCCTCTATTCAAAGGATATGATCAACATGATGCGCAAGAATTTCTTGCTGTATTTTTGGATGGTATACATGAAGATTTGAACAGATCACATATTGCTCAGAAACCAAGTACGTAAAGATAACAAAATTTATTTGATTGTTCTACTAGAGGAACCCAATATCGATTCAGCGGCATTACGTAAAGTGAGATTTGAAAGATTAGCTGCTGCAGCTTGGAGTAGATATTTACTGGGGTGAGAAAAAAAATTATGTATTTTAAAAATGTAGTAATAAAAGTTTTTTAGTTGATTTATTTCAAGTAAGACTTTGTTTCAAATCTATTTAAAGGGACAATTACAATCGAAAGTGACATGTAAATTATGCAATGACTTTTTGATTAAATTTGAGCCATTCATGTATTTATCGTTACCTGCTACGGGGATAACTTCGTTGGTCGATGCATTAATGGGTAAACATCATCAAAATGATTTGAAATGTTGCAGCATTTTCCGCACCTGAATCCTTGGTAGAGGCGTGTTGGAAATGTCCCCATTGTAGTATTAAAGTTCCTGTTGAGAAACAAATGAACCTAATCAAAGTGCCTCCCGTATTTATAATAAATTACAAACGATTTGAGTATACCGCCCGTGGTTTCCGCAAGATCGAGACATTTATAGATGCACCCGTTGAAGGACTCGATATGACTTCTTTTGCTATGCAGAAGGAAGACCCCATTTATGATCTATATGCAGTGATAGACCATACAGGTGATAAATTGATATATTTATAAGAATTACTAGGTCATGCAGAATGTGGACACTACACTGCTGCTTGTCTTCGTGATGGGTATGTCATTTTCTTTTTTCGCATGTGTCATAATTTAATCAGTCAGTGGTTTAGATTCGATGACGCCTTAGTGCATCAAATTCAGCCCGATGAGGTTGGTAGCAATATATCACTTATTCGATCTTAATGAAGGTCATTAGCGAGAGCAACTACGTACTTTTTTATCAACGTCGTGATGTCCCAGATGAGCCGGCCCTTTTAAGAAGGTAATCCAAGACATGTTCTTATATAATGTCAAGACAAACACTCCATAACCCTGAAAACTGGCCTCATACTTTACGAAGTGAATCTGTTGAAGAAGCAAAGAGACTCAATGGTCGTTTTTATTTGATCTAGCGAACAGGTTCATTGTAATGAGTATTTTCTTTTTATCTCATAGCCTTTTTGTAACACGCCAACATATAACATTGCTAAGTTCAGCTCAAACAGGCCATACAAGAACTGCATGGAAAAGTGCATCAAAAAAAAATCAGAGAATGTCATTACGAAAGGAGGATCCTATAGTCGCTCGACATGTGTAAGATAATATTATTTCTATGATTTAATAAAAAGAATCTATCATGAGATACGTACAACACCACGAACACCTCTCAATAGATGGAAAAAAACAACACGTGATGTACATGCTCGTTTAACAGGAAATGGAATAGGACGTTATGTTGTTAATGTTAGAGCTCAATATAATAGAGGAGAATTTAATCGTTATTTTAATAAAAAGTTTACGGGATTAGTTGATGAAATTGGAAGGTAAAAATTAAGTAAAATTTTTTTAATTTTTTTCAGATCTCTTCCTTCGCGACACGGGAGATCATAAAAAAATTTATAATTTCAAAAAGTTCTGAAAAATAGAGATGCTTAAGCTAAAATTAAATCGTAGTTCATTACATTTTTCTACAAATAAAAAAAAACTGCAATGTTTTGATGCAAACTCTTTTTATAGACGCTTAGAAATTCATAAAGAAGAAATTTCAAAAAATGATAATTGGAATCTTCCATGGGAGCCAAAAAAAGGGCCCACTAGAGGAATAGAACGTGTAGGAATATTACCTATAGAAACAGCCACTGAAAAAAAGAAAATGAGTCATTTAAAAAATAAATTTAATTGCGAAAAAAAAAAAAAATATTTTAAAAATAAAATTGAATTTGAAAATAGAATTGAATTAGAACAATGTTCTGAGCAAGAAAATTATTGTAAGAAAAACAATGATTATGAACATGATAAGTATAAGTCTGAGGATGATGAAAATGAGGATGATGATTATGAGGTTGATGAAAGTGAGGTTGATGAAAGTGAGGATTATGAAAGTGAGGATGATGAAAGTGAGGATGATGAAAGTGAGGATGATAAAAATGATTATAAGGACTATGAGAATGATTGTGTTGAGACTTTAATGTTACGAGCTAAAACAATGATGATATATTCTAGATCTAATTTTCAAGCAGCAAAATGGGGACAATTAACTTCTGATATGACAAAGTAAGTAAATTTATTAAATTCTTTTTTTTTAAGAGATTTAAATAAAATGTCGCTAAAACAGATTGCGGATATATTGCATTTACTTAGCTCATTACGTCCCAAAGGAGCAACAATTTTTTTTAAAAAAGCAAAAAAACGGATTTTACAAAATGATTATATTATAAATCCACGGAATGCCATAATAATAATGACATCATATGCACGCATGGAGTTATTATGGTCATTTGGAATTGAGGATGGTGATTTTGTAAATAATTATCTTTCTCATATTGAAGTCAAAATAAATGAAAAAAACAATAATTTAATCGAGTATGAAGATAAATTTTATTCAAATCTCTTAAAAAAAAATTCAATTTTAAAATCAAATGAAAATAAATTAATCAACATTCTTTTGAAACCATGCTTTCCAGCATTAAATGACTTGGGACTTGAATTATTAATTAGTTTAATATTTTCATTATTAGCACAAAGAAATCAATTTCTTTCAAAAATAATATTTCACAAAGCATATCCAAAAATAAATTTTGCTATAATTATGTGTTGTCAACGACTTATAAAAATCTTGAAAGGTAAAGAAAAAAAAATAATATATTTCAGATGATTCAATGGATAATATTTCTGAAAATTCCTCTTTAATTACATTGGGACTTTTTCTTTTAAGTCGTATATTGAAATCTTTAAAAAATGAAAAATTTGAAAAATCAGAAAAAAATATTTCTTCAAAAAAAAATAAATTTACTTTTTTAATGAATGAAATTTCGGAAAATAATAATATATTTAGTCGTATATGTCATAGATTAATATTTTTATTTGAAAAAAATATTCTTGATCCAACAGAATTATTATTACTTCTTGAAGCTTTATCTCTTATTAATGTATGTTTTTTTTTAATGAAATTTTTTTAAAAATAATTTTTTTAAAAATAATTTTTTTTAAAATCAATATTTTTAAAATCAATATTTTTAAAATCAATATTCTTAGAATCAATATTTTTAAAATAATTTTTCTAAAATAATTTTTTTAAAATAATTTTTTTTAAAATAATTCTTTTTAAAATAATTTTTTTAAAATAATTTTTTTTAAAATAATTCTTTTCAAAATAATTTTTTTAAAATAATTTTTTTAAAATAATTTTTTTAAAATAATTTTTTTAAAAATAAATTTTTTAATTATTTTGTAAAAATGTTATTTGATTAATATTTAATATTTTTTAATAAATGTTTTTAATTAAAAATTTGTTTTATAAATGTTTGTTTTTATATTGTATGAATATTTTTCTATTAGGATTCTGAATATTTTGTTGTACGTATTGAAAATATTTTGGAAGAAAAGTTAGTAGAGATAAATCAGAATCAATTAATTTCTGTTTTAGCTCAAGTAAGTCCCAAAAAAAATCAATTTTTTTATAAGATACGAATTTTGCGTCTTTTTGAATCTAAATGGACTGAAATATTTTTACGTAAAAGCATATGTATTCATCGTAAGTTTCTTAATAAAAAAAAAATTCAGAAAATTTAAATAAACAACAAAAAATTGAATTGTCACAAACTTGTGCAACGTGTATTTGGTGGACAGATAGAATTCTACAGACACAGACAATATCAACAGAACGAAAGTTTAGAATTCAATCTTTATATAATTTATCTATTAAATTAAAACAAGAATTAAAGATTAGAAAACCTGTAGTATATCATTCTATGTTTAATTATAAGAAAATTAAATTTGAAAAAAAATTCCCGATTATGCAATAAGTCACAGTTTATATTTGTGCCTTTATTATAAGGCACATGGCATTGCATCATCGAGCTCCATCACAAGAACAGGTGATTTTAATTTTAAAGAAAAATCTTAAATTAAATAGATTAAATTACTCGGTGAACTTGCATCTACAAGCCATGTTAGTGAACAAACAGGTCCAGTTGATTGGACATCAGTTGAACGTAATGGCCGTCTTCCAAAAGGAGCATCAAGTCAACTACTATTATTACAAGCAGCAGAAGCTGAACCACGTGCAATAATGTTACTTGAAGTTAGTTTAAAAAAAAAAATTTTTTATGATAAAACCAGGATTCAAGACTTACAGATTATTTATTCCTAATTATTTCTAATAGTAGTGATATTTCAGCATTACATAGTATTCTTATATTGTTTTATGAAATAATTAGAAGTAAGAATCAAAATTGTAGAATGACACTTTTTTAGATGACACATCTGTTAGTGATATATTATGTAATCATCTTAAAAATAAAGATATATTTAAAAATTTTTATACGTGAGTTATTTTTTTTTTTTTTTTAATTTTTATTTAAGCTGTCTCAGCTCATCAAAAAATGATTCAAAAGCAGTAGATATAGCTGCATTTATATTATCTTCATTAATTTCGTGAGAAAAAAAAATTTTTTGAAATTTTTATAATAAAATTGAATTTGCAGTCGTGCCAGTCGTGGAATCTTCAAAAACGAAGATATAATAGAATTAGCCATTTTTGTTGCTAAAGGTATTGAAAAAAAAAAAAAAAAAAAATTAAATTAGGTCAAGGACATATGAGCTCTTATGGAAGATTAGATTGTCTCAAAAATCTATTGAAATTAGGTTTGAATAAAAATTAAAATAATTTAAAAAAATAGATTTATATCGTAAAGTAATATGGGAAACACCAGGGGCAAGTCAATTAATATTCAATAATCTTGAAAATATTAAACAAAATTCTGTTTATCCTGCTTTATTTTGTATCTGGTTGTTGACATTTCAAGAAAAACTATTAAATGAATTTAATCAAAAAGGAGGTGTTCAACGTGTATGCTTAATTTTAAGAAACTCTAAAACAGAAAAGGCATGTATATTATTATAAAATTTTTTTTTTTTTTGATAGGTGGTTCGAATTTGTATTCACATATTGCTTAATTGTTTACATAATGATGAAGCAGTTGAAACTATGATTCAAGAAAATGCATTACATGTGAGAATAAAAAAAAAAAAAAATTTTTAGACACTAACATTACTTGAATATGAAAAATGGAGAGATGAAGAACTTTACACTGAAATACGTTTAGGCCTCGCTGCATTACAACAAAAGATCAAATTATTCAGGTAATTTTTTTAAATTTTTCTACTTCTTATAGTAATTTTGATCGTTATTGTCGGGAGCTTGACTCTGGTAAATTAACATGGTCATTTCTACATTCTGAAAAATTCTGGCATGAAAATGCGACACATTTTGAAGAAAATGAATTTGCTGCTGTTAAAAGTTTGGTATTATTGTTGCGTAGCAACGACCCTGTCACGCTGGCTGTTGCATGTCACGATTTAGGGGAATTTGCACGATTGTATCCTACGGGAAAGAGGTGCGTATTCAAAAATGTTTTTGCAAAAAAGTTCAGAGTGATTCAAAAGCTTAAAGCTAAAGAGATAATAATGATGCTTATGTCGCATAAAGACCGAGACGTAACTCGCGAGGCCCTCCTTTGCGTTCAAAAAATGATGTTGGATAATTGGCAAAGTGCAGCGAGTAGCGTTAAACCTTAAATTTTTTAATCAAATCAATGTAATTTTTCGTCTTCAAATTATTATTCGCTGCTGTATTTTGCAAACAGCCTTCATCATAATAATAATTGTTATTATTAATTCAACAAAGCAATATGTCAAATACCCAGAAACTAGATGTTGTTGTAGTGTTTGTATGGCATTCACGACATTATTTCAGAAATTTGTACGTCAGTCAATAGTGCAATTTTCTTCACTCTCCATGATATCTGGCGATGGTAAAGCTATGCGTCTTCTCGCCCAAATTTCTGCAGGACTAGCTGTAGCTTCGGCTGCGGCTTGCCCGACAAGCCAAATCGGCGTTGCCTCCTCAGAAGCATGAGAACTTCTAACGGGTGACGCATAGCTCTGATCCATAGTCCAACCCTTGGGAGAAGAGGAACCCGTTGGGGTTGTAGCCGCCGTAGGCACAGCAGAAGCGTCAAGATATTGGGGCATCAGATCAGAAGAGCTACATTGCTTACTCACTGCGCGCACGCCCGTTTTTTTCCATGAGCTGGCTACCTGAGTATCGAGCTTCAGTTCTTCATCCGAGTCAGTCGAATAGACTTCGTTTTTATTCCAGCTTCCAGAAGTACAACGCGATGTAGTTGAACAGCGGGATACAGGGCCCGCTGCTTCGGTTGATTCATGATGTAAATCCTTCGATGTGGATGATAATGATGAGGGGGTGAGCCCGGGTGGACAGGTCACCGAGAATAAGTTCGAAACGCCCTCTGAATTAGACAGCAGAATAGACTTCGACATGTTTTCCGCGCCAAAACTACTTTGTTGCTGCTCGTGTACGCTTTTGAGGTCCAGGTCTTTCAATGATAAAGAAGCAGCTGAGCTGCGACGTGTGCTGTTATCTTGCTCGAAACTCGCCGTACGTAAATCATCTCCTAGAAGTTGAGCGGAGTAACTCGACAATGTAGACTCAAAACCGGAACTCGTCACGCGATTTGATAGTGTGCCGCTTTCGCCATCATCACTCTTGGGTTTGTAGCATATGAAAAAATCTCTGTTGCTTAAATAGCTGCTGTCGTTCGATATAGAATTTTTCTCAAATGGTGTGTGCCATTGATGTCGAAAGGCTGACTCATTATTTAGAGTAAGCGGTGAGGGGGCTATCGCCTTTCTGTTCGTGAGGCATTGTAAGAAAGCCTTTATGGCCTTAGTGACTTCTGGCTGCTGTGTTTGTGCATAATGCGGGTTTTTGTTTCCTCGAGTTACAGACGACTGATTCTTTTTTAATGTGGCGTAAGTTGTAGGAGATGTGAAGTTTGAGTTCTCCTGCTGGAAGGAGGAATCAAGTAATGGATAGCTCGGTACATGGGGCAAAGGCAGGGAGCAATTGCTGTTGCTGTTCAGTTTCAAAGACCTATTGTCGCCTAGCATTAAGTACGACGCTGAAAAAATGGTATTAGAGAATGAACCTCAAATACCTCCAATGTCATTGTTCTGAGCAGCAACCGCGGTATATCCTGCGTATCCACCGCTTCTACTTCGCCGCCCTCGTCGTCTGGGCCTACAACTTTCTGATAGGGATTGTTCTGGAATCTCTGCAACGGCGTTGGGGACAGCGTCTCCCGAAGAACAATTTCCCCCCAGATCGGCCCGAAGCTCGTGAGCCCCATGCTGAGGTATAACAGCTCAAATTCATTCATGCATAAAACATATTCGATGGAAATAAAAAAAATCGACCTTTCTAAAATAAAGGCTTGCATAATAATCTTAGTAGTAGTATTCTTGTTAAGATGACGTAGCTGCTGCTGTTGTTGCTGGAGTGACTACTAATTCTTTTGATACTGATAATTCATTTAACTACTTACAGCATGTCGGCATAGATCACCTGCTTCACAGCGACTTTTCATGTACATGTAACAAAGCGAAGTCTTGTACATATCACTAGAAAATTATCATTAATAATAACAATAATAAAAATAATAATAATAAAAATAATAATCATAATAATTTTAATAAGAGGTCTTACTCGGTGGCTCTAAGTTGTTCAATTTGATGAGCAAATCGACAAGTACGGTCTTTACACACTCCATTCTATAGTAAAATATATTAATATAATAATAAACGAACCTTAACAAAGACAGGACATAAAGATGTTCGAGATAAATCAGGAAGCGCTCTTTTTTTTTAAATAAGTATTTCATAAACTTTACCTCTTTTCATTATCACTATGTGCAAAACGACACGCATTTCCTCTTTCGCATTTACCCTTGTAATACCATGGGCAAGTTTTAGTCTTGGAATTTTTTTTAGTTTGCAAAAATATATACCTTATAAAATTGACTCATTCGAAGACTAGCCATTATACAAATGATTTTGTAACGCTATTTTATATGAACGTAAAAAAGAATGGACTCCTTATAGGAACATATTTTACACTTATTACTATTTATTGTCTTCACTGAGATAAATGAGACGACGGAATTAAAATTCATTGGGGTTACACATTAAAAAAGTATCAAAGATTCATCATATTGAGTGTGATGGTGGTGGCGAACACTAACTGCATGTCTTAACACAAAAACCAACAAAACTCAAGAGACATCATTTTCTTCTAAGCAATCATCATTATCAGTTAATAATCTCTGCGTTAGTACGGGGCGCTGAATATTAGTTTGTTGTTGACTTATTCCCGCCAAGCTTAGAATTTTTGAATATTGCCGCAACTTGAAAATGTGCACATTAATTGTATTAGAGAAAATAGTACAACACCTAGAACAAAACTTACTTTTGTTAATTGCAATAAGATCATAATAAACATTAATATGATGCTTATAAGTGCCCAGAAAAAAGCAAGTTCAAATTTTCTTAAAAAAAGAAAATCAATTATTACGCTAACTAACCCTGCTGATGTTTTCCAGGGAAAATTATTCACTTCATATAACATGCTACCGGCTGCCCATCCAACGCTTTGTAGTTGAGGACCAGTACTATTATTTTGAGCGAAATCAATATTTTTATTTTGAATATTAAATCCAAAACCCCATGTTAGTGCTGTATGAGCCCAGACAGCTTTCCAACATAATTTCATAAGTCCCTTTCTTGACATTGGTGTGTATATCATTGAATTCATTTTTCTGGCTTTCTTTAATTCTTTTCTTGATAGATTACAAACCTAAATTTTTTAAAAAAAAAATTTTTTAAATTACATTTTCTGTTGCAATTTCCATATCTTTAAGAGTCGGTGTTATTGAAATATTTAAGGCTTTTTGGACTTTGGAATATTGACCAACAGCAACAAATCTTTGAGAAATAAATTTTTTTTTTATTTGAATCTTACTTGCTATTCTCTAAACGAGGTTGATAAACACCATTGAATGAACATGAATGAATGAAACATGGTAAATTATAAAATAATCTTAAAAAAAAATTTACATGAACATTTGACAGAAAAATTTACACTTACTCTTTGGCTAATTTTTGACATTTTTCAAAATCTGAGCTTCCTTTAAATTTGATTCTCCATTTAGTTTGGGGGGCTGCATTCAAAGGTAGTGGGACATCTAATGGTTCAAATGGGACTTCTTCATGATTAGACAAATTAATTATTTGTTTATATTGTTGATCATAGATATCACTTGTGTTGTTATTATTATTCAATTTTGAGTCCCGAAGTCGTGGAAATAGCTTTATAAGATAATTGTCTGGAATTTTTAATGATCTCATGTATTTTAAAAGGGGTTGTCGATCTACATCAACAAAAAATCGACCCTCAGGATACACAAGAGAAGGCATATCAAAATTATAAGTATGACCTATACAGATAATTTTTTTTTTTTTTCTTCAAACCTTTAGGATAACAAGGATGTGGTATACTTATAGACTTTATATTATTTACAAAACTTGTGTCATTATTTTTATTAATTTCTTTAATTTCTAAGTTCTAGATTTTTTGTTTTTATTTTCACGTATTACCTTTTTTTCCATGGATCGAACAATTTTCATGACAGCAAGTTTCGTACTCAATCTCTAAATGTTTTCTTTTTTTAAATTTAATAGACCTTACAGCAAGACTATCTCCCCAACCATATCCAAGATAAGAATGTGAATAAAGTCGAATTGTCTTTCCACCAAGTATAAGTCCATAGTAATCCTGAATTCAGATTTTAGCTCAAGATGACATACTTCTAGTACAGATGTGTGAACAGGTGAAAACGTAATTTGCATGGATGCACCACCCATATCAAGCGCACCAACAGTGCTACTTGCTGGCATCATTATCTTCGATAGAGCCTTATTAACTGTGAGCCATCCGTATACACCTTCTTCTTCACCTACAATCAATTTTTCAATGGGAAGACTTTATAATCATAATACCTGCAATGATTCTTGCCCAGTCCCATTGAAAAGCAAAAGGTGTTGTTTTCTAATTAAACTCATTCAAGAAAATATATACTCACAGAATCAGATAAATAAAGCCTTATTGATTTCATAATGCGTGCACGTGTTAGTGCATCTAAATTTCTCATCCCTGCAGTTGCTTTTAAAAATATTGGGATAGAACTCCATTCCGCCTGTTATAACAATTTGACTAAACACACAAGATGCACCTCACGAATCTTTTTTGACTTTAAAAACTGTTTGACCTTATCTATTAGTGGACCCAGAGTGTGGGGGCCCGTCAAGGCAGGCTCGGATTTTGCGAAAGCCGTTATACCTGGAGAAGTACTAAAAGCAGCTATTTCTTCGGGATATGTTACGGGCCCTGAAAGGGGATGTTCTGGGTCATGGATTCTCGATGGCCACGAAAAAAGGTGCAAACGGCTTCCATGTGACCCTGCGTCAATTACTATCCCAAAATCATTTTGCGTTGCGCGTAAAGACATAAAGGGGAAGGCTGCATTCTCCACAGTTAAATAAATATAAATGCCGATCGCTCCTATGATTAATACAAAAACTATAAGCGCTATGTAGTTTAGTGGCTGAAGCGCTTTCAAATGAGATTTTATTTCGGTTGCGCGATGCTTGCGTTTGATTTGCCGCAATTCTTCAACAGAATACACAGGCATTCGGTCATTTTGCAGCTCCATACAGTTTAGTATTCACGAAAAAATTAAGAATAAAAATGAGTCATTCAATTCGTGGCTGCTTCTCTTTTGCAAAAGGAGCTAGGTCGGCGCCACGCTTGCTTCTCAATGTAGGCTCTTCATTCTGTGGAATTTCACCACAATCTGTTGCATCAGTAGGAGTCCACTCATACATGTCAGAAATGTCAATTCCTGCTATATTAAGAGCATCCTTAACCCATAATGGGGGAGAAGGCGCAGATTCTAGATATAAACTTGTTGGCTCTGCAATGTTTTCTTTCGTTGAATAGGAATTATTGGCATGCTTCAATCCTGTACGAAATTGCTGCTCCAGAAAGGTGCAAACAAACTCGGAAAATTTCTTCGAGGTTATAGCTTCACGCATTTGTTTGCATAATGAATCCATATACGTCAGATTATGCAATGTAAGCAGTCTTAAAGCCGCTGGCTCCTAAAAGAAAAGAAATGGATCAAATTGCTCTTCTCACTCTTGAAACTGCTTTATGCATGAAAGCTCGTGTATAAGAGCTGCAGGCTTCACAGGGACAGTTCTTTTGTATTGGCGAAAAATCCTTCTCAAATCGTTTGGCGCGTAATCTTAAAATGCCTTCAGGAACCAACGCAGTTCCAAATCTAGCAGTGCGTGTTGGGAAAACGCAGTCAAACATATCAACGCCGAGTGCAACACAGACGACAAGATCTAAGGGGTATCCTACGCCCATTAAGTATCTTGGCTTCTGATCTGGTAGACCAATAGAGGGACGAGTGCACTGACGACAGCAACTTCCGCATTATCAAGATTTTAACTTACGAGTTCCACTATTCTCCAAAAATCAGCTTTCGCCTCCCCACCAGACAATCCGCCGATAGCATAACCTGGCAAATTTCGCATCTTGAGTTCCGTTAACGATGTAAGCCTGAGATCTTCATGAAGCCCTCCTTGAACAATACCGAATAAATTCTGTTCTTTCGGTTTGGAATGGGCGGTTATGCAGCGATCTAACCATCTTTCAAAGAGTTTGCAGTTTTTTCTGAGACGTACCTGGTTGTTCGCATCATCGCCTCTTCAACACGTGTTTTATCGGGATGCACTGCAGAAACTACATCATCAAGAGCCATGATAATGTCGGCTCCGATGACATTCTGATGGGGATGGTTAGATCATGCTAAATTCCCGAATAACTAACTTGTGTCTGTATTGACTTTTCTGGGGTCAACAGCAACCGACTGCCGTCAACAGGGCTACTGAATGAAACTCCTTCCTCAGTTATTTCAGCTAGTCGTAATAAACTGACCATCTGAAAACCTCCCGAGTCGGTCAATAAATTTCCTTGCCATCCCATAAAGTTATGCAAGCCAGGTGCCAGTGTATCCACTCCGGGTCTATTGGCCAGATGATAAGTATTACCGAGTATAATTTTGTAACCAGTCTCTTGAAGCTGAGAATAAGCATTTTTTTAAGAGACTGCGTTTAAGGATCTACTACTGCTGTTTTGTGTTTGCACGCAAATAATCATACAACATTTATATACGAAGAGTAGTGAGTCTTCTTCTTAACAAGATTTGCTACTGCGATATAACCCACGTTGCTGGGCGAAACACCTTTAACGGTTCCATGAGTGCCAACTGCCATGAAAGTCGGTGTCTCTACGATTCCATGCGGCAACATTATCTCACTCCGGCGAGCGCGGCCATTCAAATCAATCAAGCGAAATTCCAGAGAAGAAGTCATTTTGAGATAAGCGTCTTTCAAAATCGGAAAGGGTTAAGGTACTGTGACTACAAGTATGTATGATGTCCAGCAGATGATGCTTTATATAATTTTAAGAGAGGAAAGTTTGCTCAACAATATAGGAAGCTCAAGATCTTCTTCGGTGCAAGTTGAAGCTGAACGAATGCTTGAGCTTGATGATATATTCCATTCTTTTTTTGCTGATGGTGGCGGCGGCGGCGAGATGGGATGAAATCTGAATCAAATCTATAGGTACAATTAAACCCACATTCTATCATCTTCCCCATGGGCATGTCGACATGAAATACCCTGAGTGCAGATTCCACTTCTCCAGAATTTGCATATTTGAGTCTTGTAATATGATGGTGTTACTTTAAGTTCTTCCATGCCATGTGCTGAAGAATACAAAACAAGTATCGTCGTCAACTCTTCTTGAATGGCTTGGTGATTAACCCTTACCAAAAGAACAAGTCTCATCTTTGCAAAGACCCAACAAAAATGTCTCACACAATTTGGTTTTACTTCTGTTGATTAGTATAGTGTAAATCAAGAAACAACAATAATAAAAATAACAACACCAACAACAACAACATCGACTTACAGATTAATGGAAGGCCTTAGCTCAGAGATAGCATGGGCGTAATTGCAACTCTCGTTTTTTCGACAGACTCCAGCAGAGAGGAAATGAGGACAAATGCGGGTTTTATAGAACTGTTGACGTTGATAAGCTTTTACATGAGCTAATACATTGGGCAGAACATTTCTCTTTTGTTGTTTTTCTGAATATCCCGACTTTGGGGCTTGTCTCGAAGATGATGTAGATGATGAACTTGAATTTTTAGAGCTTGATGATAAACGCTTCGGAGGTTGTTGTTTCCTATCGTCATCAAGACAATAGTTGGCGATATAGCTTCGAAGAAGTTGCTCAACGTCGTTGTCAGCTGTGTAGACAATAGGACAATCGCGTGAAGAAGGTGGGTTTTTTTCATTAACATCAACAGCAGTAGCAGCGATGATGCAGGAACCGTTTCTCTCTACTTCAGATGGAAGCGTTGTAGAAGACAACATAACTATAGTATATATGATAATATATATACAACTTATATATTCACGTATCCTCAAATTGCTTCAAGCAAATACCTTCAATAAAAGACAAAGATTAGTGCTGACTGGTTTTTTGCAGAACTATCCTCTAAATAATAATTAAGAAAAAGTAATAAAAACTCGAATGACCAGTAGTGACTCACTACGAGTTATAACACAAAAAAACGGGGTAATTCTACAGTACACAAGAAAAAACTTTAATAACACTCTTTACTGAGTTTGCTTGAATTTATACTTCTTGAAAAAATCTCAAATATTTTATGGAAAAGAAATTATGATATTAAAAAAAGCTTATATATATTGTAAATAAATGATAACTGCCGACTAGGTCCTCTGCTAACTGTCCCAAACTTTATCAAAGAAGCCTCAAGATCAATTTTTTGTGGCTCCATCTTATGGGCAGACAAAGAGACAATAATATCATTTTATTATTCCTTATAGCATCAACTTAAAATTTGCTGCTACTGCTGCTACAACAGCAGTAGTCCCACAATTAATGCAGTAGTAAAAAAAATAAGGTGTAAAAGCAGTTATCGGATTTTCTGGATAATCTCCAAATAAGAAGTCTCTTCACAATGTACACACCACTCAAGTCTTCAAATGCAACAAGTACCGTTTATGGAGGCGGCGCCGCATTCAATGAAACATTTTTAAGATTACCCGCCGACAAAGTGATACTTGCGTCAGGATTACCCCCCCCCGGACAATTAGGTGGAAGAAGTGCTTTACATACTTATCGTGGTGAAATTATGCAAGCAGCACAAAGGCGAGATATATCACGATTAAAAATAATGGTTTCAACTTTAGCTCATCATCATAAACTAAATTCTGATCAATTGAACGCCTGCCTTGTTCTACATCATGGTAAGAATTTTTTTAATTTTAAAAAAAAACACAGTTGCTTGGACTGGTGAATTAAACGATGTAGCTGATTTTCTCCTCGCTCTTGGATGTGATCCTTACTATCCTGACATAAATGGAGATACAGTTTTTCATTATGTTGCACGAGGATGCAACCTTAAATTTTTACGAGCCCTTCATAGTGTGTATGGTTCAAAAGTCTTAGGAGTATTAGTAAGTTACCTCAATGAATATTTTTTTCTTGCACAGAATAATAATCACTTTAATTTGTTTTTGACTGCTGCGGCAGAGGGTCCAGATGAAAAAGCTTATGAGATTTTGAATGTCTTAGAATGGTTATATTTGAACGGTTGTTCTATCGAAGTTCAAGATGCCAATGTAAATGTTCTCTAAAATAATTTGTTTTTAAATTTTTTTTTTCTGTTTAGGGAAAAACCGGCTTAATGTGGGCGTGTCAACGCGGTAGTCTAACATTGGTGCAATGGTTTCTTTCAAGAGGGTCAAATTTGTCCCACAGAGATCATAACGGTATGAGGATATAATCAATTCAAGATATACATAGTTAAGGTGCGTTTATTTCTGTTTCAAATTTGATAATCAGGATAATTTTTTTTTTTATTTTATTATATTTGAAAATAAATAATCTATATCTTTCAGGACGTACAATATTACAAGTGGCTTGTCTATCTGGAGATGAAGATACAGTTAGAACAGTAGTAAGATTTACGAATATTTTTTAAAAATAATTATCAGTGTGAAAATGGAGCTATAGCTTTATTACATTGTGAATCAAATGATGGTAATTTAATTTTCAATTTTTATTTAATATATTTAGATCGTGATGCAAACACAGCATTAAAGTTATGCTGGAATAAAGGACATTTTTTTCTTAGTGTTTCATTAAGGCTTTGGTACTTTCAAAAAAAAGTGTTTGGTTTTATGAGGATTTTTAAAAATGTTTACGCTTGGGTAAACTTTTTTTAATTAAGAATATTTTTAGTATTATTGGATCTTAATGGGATTTAATTTTACAATTTTCTTGTAAGTCTATTTTTAAATTTATTTTTTTTTTTAGAGCATTATCAGTTACTTTGACCGAAAAAGATTATTACAATGGGTATCATTGTGCAATTTTTTTTGCTTTTTTCGGCACAGCACAAGTTTGTTGGATGATTGGTAAATTTATAATAATATAAAAATAAAATTTAGCCTTTTTATCTGATCCGGGTTATGTCAAACATAATATAATCCAAGATCAATCCTATCGCTGTAGCACGTAAGTCATTTTTTTTTTTTTGCCAAGGATGAAATTTCAAATTTATTTACAGTAGTATTACTACTACTCAATGTAAACATATAACTACATATGATCGCTGAGGCCATAATTTATTTTTTTTTTTATTTTTTTTCTTAGAAAATTTAGAAATGATCTAATGCAAAAACCTCCGATATCATATAGAATTACATCAGCCTGCTATAAGCTTCAACTTCTTGAAAGGTAAAAATATTTTTTAAAAAATTAAAAAAAAAAATTTTTTTTTTCTTTTTTTAGAGAAAATTTGCGAGTAAGCGCTGAGTTAACAGCTCTAAATAAACATTACGGAATACGGAAAGGGCATGCAGTTCAACTTCCTTCAGATACAGAAAAAAGATTTGAAGGTTGTGTTGTAAAAACTCAATCTATACGAGTAATTATTAATATTAAATTTGAATTTTTTAAAGGAAAAAATATTTTCTATAATGGATCGTGTTGCACAAGAACGACGTATGGCAGGACCAAAAGGATATGCTAAAGCTGTATTAGATGGAAATCCACGTCGTATATGTTTAACATGTCGAGTTATAAAACCATTTCGTGCTCATCATTGTGGAGATTGTGCTCATTGTATATAGTAAGTAAATTTTCATATATATATAATAATAATTTAGTCGATTTGATCATCATTGTATATGGGTAGATAATTGCATAGGACAAGGAAATCAACGATCATTTCTAATTTTTTTATTAACATTAACAATTGGAATATGTTATATGTGGTTTCTAGTTGGATTATATTATATAACAAATATCTTAGAAATATCAGATGATCATTTAGATTTATTTACAGAAGTGAGTTTATTTAAATTTATCATTATTAGCCTTTATTTTATGCTGCAATAATAAATTCTCTATTTAATTTACTTTGGGCGGGTTTTGTTGGTTATTTATTCGGTAGAACATTCAAATCAATGTGCACTAACATAACTTTTTATGAATATTTAAAAAAGTGAGTAAATATTTTTTTTAATAAATTTAGACCCGGACATATACAAAAACGATTCTCTGGTAAAGTTCATACATGTTTTTGGGATATGAATGATCTATCATTAATTCGTATTATGCGGTAAATTTATTTTATTTAATTATTCTTAATAGAAATATATATGGATTTTGTTCGTTAAATAATTTCTGGGATAAAGATGATTATCCAAGTTATGTTGATTGGAATGTTTCGACTAAATCAAATAATAATTATAATAATAATAATAATGTTATGATGGATAATCCTGAAGATGCAGCAGCTATAGCTCCCTTTTTAGAAAAAGAAGATGTCGAATTAGGTACTGAACTTGCACCACGCTATCAACGTATGGGAGATCCCTTATTAGAAGATGTTTATTTAGTAAGTTTAATAGATACAAATATTATATAATTCTAATAGGATTTTGAAGAAGATAATAATTGTAAGACAATTATTAAACCAGTAAATAGGGCAACAGCATCAACTGCATCATTTACTGGTAACAACAATTCATGGCAAGATTTCAAACAATCTTCTGCCAATCGTTTTTAACGTCATTTTTTATTTTGTCATTTTCAAAAAAATTAAATTTATTGATGACATTGTCCCATTATTTTCCTCAAAATTTTTTTTGACGTGGTCTTAATCTATCACGTAATGGAGTACGACGTGAATCCAATGATTCAAATTCCTTTCAAAAAAATTATTTTAAAAAAAAAAGTTTTACCTCAGATGATTTAGCACTTTTAGTTATACGTTGTGTCTTTCGTATTGGATGATTAATATTTGATGTACTTCCCTAAAACAATTATTTATTTAATTTTGACAAACCTTTCGTTGAACAGATTCTTTTTGTGGTATAATAATTTCTTTCTAATAATAATTATAAAAAGAAGCTATTAATTTACCTGTATAATTGCTTGTGTTTTTGGTATACTTGTCTAATAGATTTAATTAATAATAATTATTGTGTGCTAACCGATCGTTTTTCTTCATTTTTTGTTGAACGTTTTCCAATAGCAGTTTTTTTTGCTGAAGCAGCTCTAGCTCTTGTTTGTTTTGCTTCAACAATGGTAGTTGCAACAGGCTTAGTAACCGCTTGGCGTTTTAAATTTTTCATTGAATCTTCACGAAACTTTATTAAAGAATCATTTGCCTTAAAATAGTTGAGATTATTTTAATACATACGTTTTGCATACTAGCAAGTCTAGCAATCAGATCATCACAATTTTTGCGCAACTCCTTATTTTGCTTTCCTAATTCATCATTATTCTAATAAAAAGAAAACATATGTTTTCAAATTTAGAAACTTACTTTTTTAAGGTGTTCAAGCGCATTGAGTTTGGCTTTTAATTCAGCACGTGCCCCAATTAACAACTGTTTAAGAATACATGCAATACGGTCGCATTACCTTCTCAGCTTCATTTTTCTCATTAGTTATAGATTCTTCTTGCTGCAGACATTTTGATTTAATCATGCTTACTGATTGGGACAATGTTAGATCTTCTTGGAGTTGAGTCAAATGCTCTTGAAATCGTGAAATGTCATTACGAAGCTAATAAAAAATATATTAATTCATATAAAAGCTTAACTTGTTCCATTTCGTTTTCTGTTTCATTTTGTCTCCTAGTCTCCGCAACAAGAGCTCCACAATTAAGTCTTAGCCTTTTCATCATACTAGCTGCTAACTCGCGTAAAGGCTGACAATCTGCTTGTGCTGTGCTCTGTCTATTAAGTGCGTCACTCCGATCTCATTACCTCTCATTTTGAAATCATTCACAAAGACATCAACGAAATCTCGATCAACCGCTAGCTGCGGCATATTGCAGTGATATTATATACGATATGAAATTTAGAAGTTTTTAAAGTAATGGCACGTCCCAAATCATAAGACACATGCCTGTTAAAAACAGACAAGAACAGTGAAAAAATGTCAGGAAAAGGGCTGGCGCAAAAGCAGCAAGCAGCTAAAAAAACTGCAGGCAAGGCTCCTGCCGCGGACAAACGAAGGAAGAAGAAGCGAACAGAAACATTCGCACTTTACATTTACAAAGTTCTCAAGCAGGTGCATCCAGAGACTGGCATCAGCAAAAAATCAATGAGTATAATGAACTCATTCCTGAATGACGTTTTTGATCGTCTATCAACAGAAGCTGTGCGCCTTGTATTGTACAATAAGAAGCGCACATTATCGCCGCGTGAAATCCAGACGTCAGTGCGTCTAATGTTGCCAGGGGAGTTGTCGAAGCACGCAGTTTCAGAAGGCACAAAGGCCGTGACAAAGTATACTACAGCCAGAAGTTGATTTGTGCATGTAATACTAACTTTAAATGTATTTTGAGATACGAATGAGTTTTCTTGTTAGAGTCATTTGAGTTGAAATCAATATAATATTCTGGGTATCTGTAAGCGGAAGAAATTTTTGCATTAGTGTCGCTTTGGTATCCTTCTTGTGGCAAGCAGCAGCAGCAGCAGCCGTATACTTTTGCATTCATATCATCTGATTACAAAATAAATCAACGTCATCGCAAAAAAAATGGCGACTCACAAATTTAAATCTTAAAATACGGAATTATGACATTGAAACGTTTATTGTTTTCTGTCTACTCCTTACACAATATAGACAGATCGCAAGGTTAAGTAGTTGCTCTTATGATTTTCGTGAAAATGTATCCACACATGAGATCTTCATTCATCATTTCAAAAAACTTCTTGAACTGCCTTTTAGTATACATAATTCAATGTGATTTATTTATTGCAAAGAGTATATAATTGAAGCCAGGCGACTTCAAAATTTTTGCAAAGCACATAAAGTTTACGAGGATAATTATCAAAATTTAAGACTGCTAATAATCGAAGATTATTTTTGATCATCACTAATTTACGTTCAACAACAGAATTTTCAAATTAATATACTAAGAAATCAAGGAACATAAACCTTTTTAGATCAGATTTTAAGAATTTTGGTTTCGATTAATATTAAGACATTCTGATGATGCGTGTATATATTAGATTTGAAAAAAAATTTTAAATAAAATTTAGCGCATGTTTAATAGACGCATTCTACATAGAAGGGTAAATAAAAAATCCGCTTGGATTAAGAATTGTTTCTTCAATTAATGTTTTTCTTACAAAAATTGATTGCTCTTACATATAAGTTTCACAGATTTTGTGAATATTCATTTCATATACAGTTTGATGCAAATTTCAAATTCGACAAAAGTGTTTAGGCTATGATGCAAAGTGGATGTACTTATTCACTGCTATTATTAGGAATGTCAGATATATAGAGTCAAGCTGAATAGCAAAATCAGTTGCTTTGAAGCTTTTTGCAATGCAAAAGGTGAACTGTCACAGATGCGCCGGAGATCAAGATCTACGAAATTGGCGAATGCTAGACATAATCGAGCCACATCGCGACATGAAACGCCACAACGGAACGTGCGACAACATGATACTACTAGAAATGCTCCACGTCACGTTGATGGACGTTCTCATGGAGTGCAATCAAGTACTTCAAATCGCGAAAAAAGGCATACTCGGAGTAGAGACGGGCTAATAAAGTGAGAGATACCAACATGCAGTGTTTTAACCTCTTGTAGACTTTCGCAATAGTGCAGTGTAAATACTTGTATGCTTTGTCTCATTCTAACATAAATTGCTATTCTCTACAGAACGTTTGCTCATGAAGGTTTGTTGAGCAAATTTGATGATTTGCGGCAATTGTCTCTGCGGGGTAATTTAAGCAAACATTTTGTCAATTTTTGTTAGATTTATTGACATTTTTGTCAACTCATTCAGATGCCGGTCGAGTTTTGCTCAGAGAAACCAAGTCACTTTTGCCTCTACTTGAGATAGTAGAAACGAAAGGTGAAAAGGCAGATGCTCCTGACCTTGTTGAAGATGTTTGGCGCGCAGTTGCACGACTTATTCAAACTGGTGATTTGCCACCTTACAAAATGTCTCAAAGTTCAATTGATTTTTCTCAAACATCATGCGATTTAAAAGTGCCTAAGAACGACAATATTGACTTTTTCCGCCATAAAAGTCCGCTTTCTGATTTCGAACGTCCTTTGAAAAAACAACGATTTCAAACACCATCTGAATATAAACCCAGTTCATGGCGTTCTATAACTTTGGCTCGAGCTGTCCAGATGTCGGAAGAATGCTCATTAAGAGTTTCGAATCAACTTCAACGAGCCAGTTCAATAAGAGCAAACCCAGAGATTGCCGATGGTGCATCATCAGTCCCACTACTTTCTCTCTCCTCCCCTTCTTTAAACTATTCTATGGCCAGCTCCGTAATAGATCTCTCTCCCGTGACAGCGGCCATCTTAAGTTGCAAAAATAAGCATGTTGTTGAATTTATGTCTCGACAGAAATCTTGGATTATAAAGGGTCCAACAGATGGAAATCAGACTGTAGGTATTACCTCTTCAAAATCAGTCATTATCTGCAGATAGAGATACGTCCCATAACAGATCAAGCTACTTTAGTTCATTTATTTCAGTTCATTAGAAACTTAGAAGTAAATAGGAAATGTCTGACTGGGAAATCAAAAAGCGGAATTGAGAAGCCTAAAGCTGCAATATTTCAGTGCAACAGTTGTGGGAGATACTTTAGTTCTTCTGCAGAAAAAATTGCACATCTGGAACAACATCTCAAAATGGTATTATAATTATGATAATATTAATGATTATAACCATAGTCTCTGTCGGCATGATGCATTCTTTATTTTAGAAAGCGGAGAAAAATATTAGTGTAAATAATCCAACGCCTTCACGAAGAGACTTCTATTCTTCCTCGGTATGTTAAAGACAAATTCATTCTTAAAAGTTTGAATAATATTATTATTTACTTTATTGATTTGTCTTGTAGTTGCCTTTATCTCAATTTTCTACTATACCCTGTAAAGAGCTTCTAATGATGTCAGTTGGAACTTATACTCCTAGTTTAAGTTCGAGTGATGCTGTTGTAGCAACACTTTTGGAAATCGGCCAGCCGTTGCTGAGCCATTCGGACATTCTTGCAATGTTGACAAAAGAAAAAGAAATTGATTCGAATGAATCAAAATCTATCACAAAAAGTGATGCACGCATTGGAGAGGGTTTGGATTGGATAACGCGTATAGATGATCGCGTTAAAATTGCACTTTCAGCAAGAGAGGCATTTATGATGACAGAGCACTGTCTCGGAACAGATGCATATCTTCCATATATTGCGTATGAGGTAAGGCAGAATCGAGCAAAATTATTTTTTTACATCTGTAAAAGGAATTTGAACTAGAATTATTGCAGGTTTGTAAAGCATGTTGCATTTGTATGGAGCGAGTTCAAGGAAATGACAAAAAAACATTAACTGACGGTAAGACATATAATGCAGAAGTCTCTTGATTAAATTCATTGTTAGGTGCAGTCATTTCGGTGCCGCAGTGGCTCGATGATGCTGCCGCCTGTCGAGATATTACAATCGTACAGCCCAGAATCAATGATGACATAGTCTCCATTCCAGGACCTGCCGAATTGGCACAAAAACCAATACAAAGTGCAGAGAAGACAGATACAGGAATTCTCCCACGTGGAATTCATGTTGTGCATCGAGAAGGCTGCTGCCGATTTAATAGAATACAACAACGATATGAGTCTTTTGCAGTTTCTTGTGTAACACAAACGGATGTGCAGACACCGAAATTTCCGATATTTAAACGGCGTAAGAGATTCTAGTGCCTACTGGAATACCGAAACCTATTTAAATATTGCACATGATCATTTATTGTCCCAAAAACTCCCGTCTAATATCATCATTGGACAGCATACTGTCATTATTGCAATCATTATTTTTTGATGAGACAGCTTCATCATCACCCATAAGCGAATTATCAACATTTATTCCAACGGGCTCTACCAAATCTATAGATAATAAATCCTCCTGAGTTTTAAGTCGTGGTTTTGGACCTAATAATGCTGTTGCTCTTTTTCTTCTTGTCCTTCTATTATCATTTTGCTTAATCTGATGATCTTCTTTAGGTGGTTTCTTTTCTGTTGGTACACTTTTAGACTGAGAAACTGTAATCTCCCGATTATCTGTTATAATAATATTATATTTTGCTACATACCTAAATTTGAACCATTAAGCATTCTAGCACTAAAAGCGTCTGCCTCTTTTTCAAATTTAACAAAACCAAAACCCTTTGATTTTCCATCTTCGCGTTTACAAATATTAACGCTTTCTACATTACCCGCGTACTGTAAAAAATTTAAAAAAAATAATTTTTTTTTTTTTTAAATACCATTTCAAAATGTTTTTTTAATGATTCTTCATTTGTATTAAAACTTAAATTTTTAACAAAAATTATATTAGGTTCAATTTTTGGCAAATCATCTATTTTTTTTTTTTCCTAAATGAATTAAATTATTTTATTATTTATCAATATTATGATTTTTGTATATTTAATTATTTATCATATTTTAAATATTATTTTATAATATTAATATTAAAATTATTTTTATTATTAATATTATAATAATTATTTTTATAATTCTTAATATAATTATTTTTATTATTATTTTAATATTATAATAATTATTGTTTTTATAATTCTTAATATAATTATTTTTATTATTATTTTAATATAATAATTATTATTTTTATAATTCTTAATATAATTATTTTTATTATTATTTTAAT